>JAZHEH010000826.1:0-10910 GCA_036589455.1 Ateles fusciceps | reverse complement strand
ATCAACACTTTTTTACTTCTAAAATACTTTCCCCTTCTCCATTCTGCTGCTTCCTCTGAAGACTTTCTCATTATCCAGGAAACAACACTTTATCTTTCACCTATTCAGGATTTAGAGTCATAAAAAATAAAAATAAAAATAAACAGAAATTGAGATGCTCGTTTCCTTTTATTGCTTTTTTATTTCTTTACTTATTTTGGTGTTTGCTTCTTCTCTTTCTTTTTCAACACTGTTTTTGAATCTGTCAAGTAAAATCACTTAGCAAGGCAACATAATAGATGGCTACATAAGGTGGGGAGTGAAAGTAGATCCAGGAATAAGTAATATTGATATCTTAATCATGTATGCCCTCCATAAACAGTAGATCCCACTTGGTATTTGTGGAAACTGAAATAACACCTGCTAATATCCAGGTACACACTCACCTGTGAAATATGTCTCCAAACACCTGTTAAAAAGAATGAAAAGGCTTTATGCTTTCTCCAAAATGAATCTTCTACTAAATTCAGTGTGAGATCTGGAGGCAGTTTCTGAAAATATTGTTTTCCTGCCATTTTCCCTTCAGGAAAGCATTTTACATTTCTTCTCTAATGAAAAACGTAGTTTATCATATTGTCATGAATTAATGTCCTGATAAAATCTGAGTTTTGAAGATATTGTTTATACAAGTAAAGAGAAAAAAGACCCAGAGAGTCTATTTTCCATGGTAACCATGAAGAATCTACTCATCATCTTCCATAGGCCCTATTACAAAAGTGAGTGGATGAAAAATAATATTTAGATTCCCAAAACTCCCAACCTTGCCATGTCTCCAAATTAACCTAATGCAAATGAATCACTCACTATTTTATAAATGTTCAAAAAACCAAAATATGTTATTGACTTTAGATGGGGAATATTTTTGGGGGCTGTTACCTTGACCATTCCATGTTTTGTTGCTGGTGGATAAAGTAAGAGAGACCTTTGTTCTGGTAAAATACAGGAAGTTGGATTAGTTATGGAAATGTGTTTCTGGAAACAAATCATGGAAATAAAAGGAAGAATGCATTTCAGGAAAGAGAAAAAACACCTATGCTCCTGAATGTTCAACATCCTGATGCCCCATGGTCAGTCAGTGCCAGGAGTAGCCCCACATCAGGGTTATGGCACATTTCCTTCAGCTCCTCATACATTCCTTTTAAAATCTCCCTCCTATGGGTCATTCTGGTATTGCTTTTATTGAGTTGCTAAAAAATGTCTTTGCCCTCCTTTAGACAGGCATGTCTCTGAACCTGGACCACTGTTACTGTTTATTCACCAGCAAAATTTCCATTCATCCTTCAAGACTCATCCAAACAAAGTTGATCTTTGACTCTGTGTGCCTAATAGATATTTGTGGTAGTTATCATGTTGGACTGAGATTATTGCTTTGTGTGTCTGTGACTTCTACTAGATTGTGAGGTCTGGTTGAAGTGACAATGTCAAGAAAATCAAGAGACAGATTAAATCCCAGATTCACAGTCTAATACCATCACTTTTAGGTTTCAAATGATGACAGCAAAATTTTATTTTATACTGCTGATTTTGAAACTTCACCTGGGTCTTCAGCATAAACAAAAGAAAGATAAAGTGATAGGGAAAGAGAAAATCAGATATAAAATGATGGAGACTGTCATCATTTAAACCATCATAAATTCCATGGTTTGGCTTGTCCCTGTGAAATCACATGTTGAAACTGATCTCCAATGGGGCAGTGTTGAGAGGCAGGGCTTACTGGGAGGTGTTTGGGTCATGGGAATCAGTCCCTCACATAGAGATTAATGCCTTCATGTTGTTGGGGTGAGGTGGGGTGGTGAATTTTAGCTTCAGCAGGAATGAGATTGTTCCAGAGAACACATTGTGGAAAACAGTCTGTCTTCCTGGTTTCTCTCTCTTGCTTTCTCTCTCACCACGTGATCTCTTTGGACCCACCTGCTCCTTCCCCCCCCCCCCCCCACAAAACACCCCCCCCCCCCCCCCCCCCGGGGCGGCCCCCCGGGGGGGGGGTTCCGCCCCCCAAATGCATAATAAATTTCTTTCTTTTAAAAATACCTGACTTCAGGCAGTCTGTTACAGAAACACAAACCATAATAAACCAACGTACATAGTAAATTACTAAATGTGGCCCAAGGCCACAAGCATCTACAGCCAGGCAAAGAGTAAAACTTGGGTTTCTGACTCCCAAGACAGCACCTGGACCTGATTCCTGCAGTGGATTTGGTGAGGGTCGCCTCATGCTCCCAACTTCTCCCACACACCCAGGGGGAGCTGAGAGGTTGTGGCTTCAGCTGCCCAGCAGCAGGCCCACAGAAGCCACATGAGCAGCGAGTCAGCACTGGGGCCCAGCCAGGAAACAGAAGGGCTGGGCTGCAGCCCAGGGACTGTCGGTGCTGGGGTGAGGCACATTGGACCCCTCAGCCACCGGGTCAGAGGACGCCCTAGCTAGGATGGGTGAGCCCCCATCTATGTCCTTGAACCATGGAATGCTAGAGGAAGGAAGGAGCCCAGGCCAGCTACCCCAGCACCCTCTGCTGACACTCTGCCCTGGGTGCAGGCCCAGGGAGGCTCAGGGAGCCCCAGGCCGCCGGAGCACTTGGGACACTCCTTTCTCCCCCACCAGGCCTTGGCTGCCATGGTTTTAAACTTGTATTGGGGGTGAAGTATTTGAGGCCGGGCTCATGGTTGAATGGGAGGAGCCCTGCCCTGGGGGCAGCCCAGTGAGCAGACACAGCCTGGTGCAGGCAGCCTGGACTTGGCTTTAGATCCTGGATATCACGTCCCTCTTGTGTGTCCCAGGGCAAGTGACGGATGGGTCCTGAGGGGAGGGCGATGATGGTAGAGTCTGCCTGGGATGTTGTGAGGAGCGAATGAGAGGGTGTGCACCCGGTGCCCAGAGCCAGCCTGGCATGTGGCCATCTTGGGGTTGTGAGGAGCGAATGAGAGGGTGTGCACCCGGTGCCCGGGGCCAGCCTGGCACGTGGGCATCTTGGGCACTAGGACTGCATGCAGCAGCTGCTCCTCTGACCACTCCCATGTTAGAGGGATCTGTTTCCAGCCAGCAGGGGCAGTCTGGGTGATTCCAGGAGGATTCCAGGGTCCTCAGTAGAAGTTTGATCACCTTGGCTTTCTTCTCCGCAGCTCTGGGCATGGCCAGGGGCCTGTCACTGGCCAGGGGACTTAGGAGACCACACAGACCACCCACCCAGCTGCCAGGCCCCCTCCTCTGAAATCTGGGCTTTGGGATCCTACAGTCTGAGCCACCCTCCCAGCCTCGCCCCACACCTGCCTTCGGCGGTCCTGGCTGTTCCTGACTCTTTCATGTTCTTCCCGCTGCTCCACATCTGTAGTGTTTCCTCCTCCTCTCTCTGCTGGACTCCGGGATCCGTCACCTCTGCCTTCTTCCTTGTGTAACCCCCTGCCTGGCCCACCCAGGACTGTGGCTCATCCTGGCCCTCGGGCCTGGCACTACCTGCCCTGAGACCTCACAGATGGGAGACTAGAGGGTTTGTGTGTCCCCATCACCCCTGCCTGGCTAGAGGCCCCACGTCCCTTGGGTCCTGCCTCCCTCTGTTGTTTCTGGCCAAGTGGCTGCCGGGGTCCTCCCAGCCCTGATTGTCTGCATGGCTCAATTCTCCCCAGAACTGCTGCCCCCAGAAGGCCCTCAAACTTTCCTCCAGTTCCTCCAGGACAGCAAGGAGCCAAGGGGTGGGCTGGTCAGCATGCCAGGGCACTCCTGCTGCTAAGCTGTAGTGGTGCCAGCCTAAGGTCCAGCAGGGGCAGCAGGATGGACACTGGGCCCAGACGCAATAGCCATGCCCGAGGGCCACACAGAGTGAGGCAGGGGCAGAAGCGGGTGCCAGCTGGGCTTAGGCCGCCCTCCCCAGGGCCCCCCCCCTGTCATGACCCCTGCCTCGTGGTGTTGTGTCTGGGCAGGCAGCCTCGTCTTTGCCACACCGTGGCAGCAGGAGTGTGTGGTGGATACAGATAGTGCCTGCTCGCGTCTGCCTGGTTCCCCACCACCGCTGCCAGGGAATGTGGCTGGAGGAAGGCAGGAGTAGATAGGGTGTGACAGGGGCTGAGGCCAGCCCTGCAGGGTGTGGGGGGGACAGGGGACACGTGCGGCTGCCTGGGCTGTCTCCCAGGGGAGGGCTGCTTTCCAGACCTCGTCCTTCCATAGATGACCTGAAGTCTCTGCCTGGCTGGTGCCATCGGAGGCTCTGTTGTGTCAACTGTGATGTGATGCTCTCCAGATCCTTGTCGGGCCTGGCTTCAGGGTCTGGGCTCAGGGATGGAGGCTGCAGGGTTGGGGGAGCAGGGCCACATGAAGGCTTGGCATCCAGGAGGGAAGGGCCCTGGGACTGCATCTGAAGGGGAGGCGGCAGCGTGTGCAGAGGCCAGGCACTGGGGCTGGGGTTGTTGAGCTGGAGTGCCCAGGAGGTGCGATGATCGCGGCTGGGAGGGCCTCTGCTGCTGGCTGCAGGGTGCATGGGCCGAGCGGGGGGCTGGAGTTCTCCTACAGCGGTAGGTAGGGCTCTGTGCCACTCCCTCCTCTCCTCCCCCTCCCGGCCCAGCCAATGCCTCTCCGATGGGTCTCACAGTCTGCCCCCGCTCGCCCCTCTCCCGTCCCATCTCTAGCCGCGGGTGGGGCCTGTGCCTGGACTACCCTCCTGCCAAGGACATCATCGACTTCCCCTCGGTGCCACCCGGTGTCCTCTATGATGTGAGCCACCAGTGTCACCTCCAGTATGGGGCCTACTCTGCCTTCTGCGATGACATGGATGTGAGTGGGACTGGGGTGGGTACGAGGGTGTGGGGGACCCAGTGGGAGGGCTCAGGGGGCAGCTCTCACCAGCCCGTGGATGCCAGCCTGGGAGGAACCTCGCCTGGCCTGGGCTGTACCCTCAAATAACACTGTGACATGTCAGAGGCCTGTGGGAGAGGCCAGGGATGGGCGGCCACAGACCCGGCTCTGAATTCTAGGTCAACCACGGATGAACTGTGACAAGTCCCTTAGCCTCCCTGGAGCTGGCTTTTAAGAGGGAAAAGGAACCCGTGTGGGGGAGGGTCTGTTTATCCTGGAGAAGACTGCCTGGAGTGATCTTCTAATGGGAGTGTTTCCAGAGGAGGGGCTGGGCCAGGAGAGGTGTGGACAGCTGAGGAGTGCTGTGAGCAGCGCAGCCCTGGGCCCCCCCACACCACCACAGGGTCTGGAGAGGAAGGTGGGAGCAGACACAGAAGGGACCTCTGGGGGTCTGTGGACCCCCGCCATGTGGAAGGGTGTCCAGGGAGCCCTTGGGGACAGGGTGGGGGCAGGGTGGGTGGTGGCATGGGGGGGTGGGGTGAGGGTGTGGCCTGTGCCCCCTCCTTGCAGAATGTCTGCCACACACTTTGGTGCTCTGTGGGGGACCACCTGTCACTCCAAGCTGGATGCAGCCGTGGACGGCACCCAGTGTGGGGGAGAACAAGGTAGGAGATGCCCAGTCCCAGCGGTGGGAGGGAGACACCAGACCTCCTGCTGTGTCCGGGCCCTGGGGTCAGCCCCAGCTCACAGTCTTGCTGTGCTCCTAGCAGACCCCCCACTCTCTGCAGCCCAAGCCCCCGTCTACAAAGTGGAGGCACTGGGGGCAGGGCTTGATTCCATGATTCTCCGGGTGTCTTCAGCTGAGTCAGCACGTGGGCTGTTTTACTCCCTGCTCAGCTCCGCCCTGCGGCCTGGGCCACACATGACGGTGACGATTGTGAGGGGCCTCTGTCACCTTCCATCCTTCCCCTCTGTGCCTTTCGTGGTCTTCCCACCAACCTTGTTCTCACTAGGGTGAGGATGACTGATAGGGCTGGGGGTGGGGTGGCTCCACCTCCATCTGTCTCAGTAGTGGTGTCTCAATGGGGAGTGCATACCCGTGGGCTTCCGGCCCGAGGCCGTGGACGGTGACTGGTCCGGCTGGAGCGCCTGGTCCCTCTGCTTGTGGAGCTGTGGCATGGGCGTACAGAGCACTGAGCGGCAGTGCACACAGCCTGCGTGAGTGTGGGGCCCAGTGTGCCCTGGGTGATGGGATGGAGGGACCCAAGCAGCCAGCTGATGGCAGGAGCTTGGCTCGGTCCCAGCCCCTGGCTCTTAGAAGTGTCCTCATGATGGTCAGTCCAACTGTCCAGGCCACCTTGAGTCACTTTCAAGGAGTGTTCTGGGGCTGACAGGTCCCCACTGCTGACCCCTTTGCAGAGAGGGGGGACACTGAGGCCCAGAGACTAGAGAGACTCATCAGAGGTCACACGGCAAAGCAGCCGCTGGCTGGAGGGAGGAAGGAGAGGGTAGTGGGGAAGAGCATGGGCCCTGGACTTTAGATGGCTCAGGGTTTGAATTCCCTCTTCACCCCTTCTCTGGGCCTCCGTTTCCCCGTTTAAACAAGAGGATGTGAGGATCTGGTGAGACACAGAGACCAGCAGTACTGTAGACCGAGGCACTGCCCAGCTGATTCCTTCTTCACGAGGCCACCCAGGGAAGGCATGGATTTCACAGCCAGCCCCACCCAGGGCCCTGTGCTTGGCTAAGACTGGCCTGTGCCCCTCCCCTGCCTCCTGACCTCCAGGTCTGAGCTGTGTTGGGTCCAGCTACCCTGGCCTAGATGGGGAGGGTTTCAGGAGCTGTGATTGGGCAGACCTCTCAGCTGGCTGGGGCCCTGGGGGCTTTTTTTTTTACACCCGGGCTGGGGGAACTGCCACCAGGAGGGAGGCTGAGGACTCAAGGGCTCCTTAGGACGCTGGTGTCATGGGCTGGGGACTCAGAGCAGTCCCTCCAGCCAGTGCCAGTCATGCCTGCAGCTTGTCCCAGCTTCTCAACAGCCCTCTGCAGAGTCAGCCCCAACCCCATTTTACAGATGAGAAAACTGAGGCCCAGGGGTGGCCAGAGACTTGCCCACAGTCACACAGCAGGCTGGGGACAGAGCTCAGGCTTCCTGCTGCCACTTCTCCGCAGGTCCTTAAAAACAGGGGGGGTGTGTCTGGGCCAGAGGGGGGCAGCCCACGGGAGGAGAGCAGTGTGCGCAGAGCTGGGTGGCAGGGATCTCGGGGTGCAGGTACAGGAGGAGGCCACTCGCTCCGGGCTGTGGCCACACAGTAGCACTCACCGGGCCCTCCCTGCTTCTCCCCCACAGGCCCAAATACAAGGGCAAATACTGTGTGGGTGAGCGGAAGCGTTTCCGCCTCTGCAACCTGCAGGCCTGCCCCGCTGGCCGCCCCTCCTTCCACCACATCCAGTGCAGCCACTTTGACGCTATGCTCTACAAGGGCCAGCTGCACACATGGGTGCCTGTGGTCAATGACGGTGAGTGCTGCCTTCCACGGGGACACTGAGGCTCAGAGGGCTGGGGCTGTGTGCACCCAGGGCTACCCTGTGATGCAGCAGGAGGCCCAGTCTCCACCCCAAGCCTGGGCTGCACCCACTGTGCCCTGGGGCTGCTGCTCCCCCACAGCTCCCCAGTCTGCAGCCTTGCAGATAGCTACCAGCCCAGCCAGAGCCTCCAGCCTGCCTTGGATGTGTGTCACAGAGGGGTCTTCCTGGTGGCCTCCATAACTCCTGCCCTGGCTGTCGCTGATGGCTCTTCTACTTGGTCCCCCAGTGAACCCCTGTGAGCTGCACTGCCGGACCTTGAATGAGTATTTTGCCAAGAAGCTGCGGGATGCTGTGGTGGATGGCACCCCCTGCTACCAGGGCAGGGTCAGCTGGGACCTCTGCATCAATGGCATCTGCAAGGTGTGCCTGGTCAGGAAGCAGCTCTCCCAGCACCGCCCGCCCCCAGCCCCACTGGTGGGCCCCAGGTTCTCCCCCTGGGTCCCTCCTGGTCCTCTGGCCACCCTCCCCCATGCTCTGCCATTGGGCTTCCCAGACCCCACCCTCTATACCACTAAGGCAAAGCCCCTACCACGCCTCCTGGCACTGGAGACCCCTCCCAGTCAGGGCTCGCCACCCCCGCGTCTTCTTGGATGCTTCACCAGACCGCCCCAGCCAGGAAACCGGAGCCCAGGCAGGGGCTTGACCTCTTGCCAGCTGGCTGACCCCAGGAGTGGTTTCCTCCCTGATAGAAGGGGTTAAATGAAGGGGCACAGGTGACATGAAGGGCTCTGAGCCCCAAAGAGTAGCGCTCAGTATTTGGTAAAAATTCCCTGTTCTTATTTGTAATAACCATTATGGCCTCTTTGACCATCTCCCCCAGCCACATACGTGCCCCCTGCTTCTTGCCCCCTAAGCTACTGGGGTGTCCGGGCCTGGGTTCAGAGGAGGACCAGGGGGAGGGGCCAACCCCCCAGCGCCTCTGATGTTAGATTCCCTGCACACACTGGTAGGAGCCCATGGCGAGTCAGGTCCCCAGCCTTTGCAGAACTCCCTTCTCTTGTCGAATGTGATGCTGGAGACATGCCTTTAAGGGAGGGGCGGGTCTCCCCCGTCTCACATCTGAGAACGCTGAGGCTCAGGGAGGTAGAGAAGTTCACCTGGGTCAGAGGCACAGCTGGGGTGGGGCAGGGCCAGAGAGAGGTCTCCCAAACCCCACTCCCAGCTGTCTCCTCCTGACACTGGCTGGCCCCCTGGGGCTGGGGCCACAGAGGGCTGGCTGCCAGCACCACGGGCCTCCCCCTCCCTTGTGTGTTGCAGAATGTGGGCTGTGACTTCGAGATTGACTCCAGTGCCATGGAGGACCGCTGTGGGGTGTGCCATGGCAACGGCTCCACCTGCCACACCGTGAGTGGGACCTTCGAGGAGGCGGAGGGCCTGGGTATGGGGTGGGACCACTGTGGGGGAGGGGTGTGCTGTTTACCTGGCGGCCCCTTCCCCCATCTCCCCCTGGGCCCCCCCCTTGGCCTTGTGGTCCCCCACGCTGCCATAGATGGCTAAGCAGGGAAGCCTTGCTGGGGTGGAATTCTTGGAGTCAGGGACCCCTAACCCAAGCGCAGAGACCTGTCCCCGTGGGGGAGTCCTCCTGTCCCAGAGACCCCAGGCAGGGCCAGCTCGGCTTGTGTGCGGACCCTGGGCCTCTCGGAGGATGGTGGTCTCCTCTTGAAGCTTCTGAGACCCCCAACTCCACGCCCTCACCTCGGGTCTGCTTTGCACACGTTGTTCAAGTGCTGACTGTGCTAGGTGATGGGGACATGCAGGTGAATCGCTCAGTCATGCAGGTGACAGAACCTTCTGTGTGGCCAGTGCAGGGCAGAGAGGGCTGTGGGAGCACTGAGGAAGACGCTCCTGGCCTGGGGAAGTCAGGGAAGGTTTCCCGTGGGAGGCGGAAGGTGAGCAGAATCATAAGACTCAGAAGAGATGGGAGGGGCATCCCAAATGGAGGAAAGAGCTCATACCAGAGCCTGGAGGCAGGAAGGGAAGGCAGGGCCTTGAGTGCCAGGCCGAGAAGCTTAGGTTTCATCCCAGAGATGCAGTGCACTGTGGTGGGTAAAGCACCGGCCCTGGAGGCTGCTCAGATCCCAGCAGGACGCTCATTCATGTTACTATCCCTGCCTGCCTCAGTTTCCTCATCTGTGAAATGGGGACAACAGTAGCACCTACATCCTAGGGTTATTCATTTTATACGTGAGAAGTCCTGTGAGCAGTGCCTGGCGCGTGATGGGTGTTCCAGAAGTGGGTGAATAAAAGCAGCCGTGTGGGCTGAGGAGGGTGACCCAGGAGAAAGGCCTGAGCACGCTGGCGTTTTAGAAAGAGAATGCCAGCTGGCCCTGAGTGTAGGGGTGGACCCAGCCTTGAGATGAGACCAGTTTAGGTCCCCCAGGAGAGGGGTGATGGGGCAGGGCCACGGGGTCAGGATTTGTGGCGCCTCTGTGAGGTTTTGGTGACTTACCACATATCTGAGCAATTCAGGGAGCTCAGACTTTTAAGGTAACGGTGGAATCTTTGACATCAGCAGGCGGGGGCAAGTGGGGGAGAGAGGTGAGGGCAGCGGGTGGGGGATAGGCAACCCTCTCACCCCGAGCACAACCTGTGCACAACCCCTGGCCGGCAGGGTATGTGGACGTGGGGCTGATCCCAGCTGGCGCACGTGAGATCCGCATCCAGGAGGTGGCGGAGGCTGCTAACTTCCTGGCACTGCGGAGCGAGGACCCGAAGAAGTACTTCCTCAATGGCGGCTGGACCATCCAGTGGGACTGGGACTACCAGGTGGCAGGGACCACCTTCACATACGCACGCAGGGGCAACTGGGAGAACCTCATGTCCCCGGGTCCCACCAACGAGCCTGTCTGGATCCAGGTGCCTGCTTCCCGAGGCCCAGGAGGGCGGAGCAGAGGGGGAGACCCCACGCCCATGGCAGGGTCTCATCCTGGAGGAGTGAGCCCTGGGGCAGTCACAGAGCCTGGCTCTCAGCCAGGCCCTCCTGCCGCAGCCTTTGCCTCAGTTTCCCCATCTTTTAAAATGGCCCCATGATGTAGCTGCAGTTCAGAGGTGGCTGGGGTCGGCTCCTTTAGGGCTGGGTGGACGGAGAGGATGCCTCGTGCTCCTGGGGCTCACCTGCCCACCCAGCTACTGTTCCAGAAGAACAACCCTGGGGTGCGCTATAAGTACACCGTCCACAGGGAGGCAGATGGCCATGGCTAGGTCCCCGCCACCAGAGTTCTCCTGGCACTACCGGCCCTGGACCAAGTGCACAGTCACCTGCGGCACAGGTGAGAAGAGGGGTGGGCACAGCCCCGCCAGCAGGGGCTTCGGCTCTGGACAGGGACGCTGGCTTCAGCCTCCTGTTCACTGCTGGGCCACCACGGGTCTGGAGGTTTGCTTCTCTGAGCCTCAGTTCTCCATCGTGAAATGAGGCTGGCAATTGCCCCATGTCCCAGACCCACTGGGAGGTAAAGAGATGAGGCAGGTGGGTGCAGCTTGTGGCGAGTGCTCAGCGTGCCCC
>JAZHEH010000825.1:0-15588 GCA_036589455.1 Ateles fusciceps | reverse complement strand
TTCTAGCTTCCGTAAGAAATGTGTTTCTAATCTGCTGAATCTAAACAAAGTTTCAAATCTCTTAGTTGAACGAAGACACACCATATCAGTTTCACAGATATGTTTCTACTGTGCTTTACTGGCAGTCTTATGGCTATTTCATACATCACGGGATTTTGCTTGGAAACACCAGTTTTGATATTCTTGTCGGAGAACGATTTCAACCTGCTACATACACATAACACTGCAAATTCTCTAAGTTAACGTACACATTGTCAAAAAATCTCCCTGATAGCTTCCTATTAGTGTTTAACGTGAAATCTTTCCCATTACAGCGCAGGCCCTCTTTCTGTCTGGAATATCCTAATCTAGCTTCTGTAAGAAATGTGTTTCTAATCTGCTGAATCTAAGCAAAGTTTCAACTCTCTTAGGTGAACCAACACACAACACATCAGTTTCACAGATATGTTTCTTCTGTGTTATACTGGCATTCTTACTGCTGTTTCATATGACACAGGATTTTGCTTGGAAACATCAGTTTTGATATTCTCGTGAGAAACCTTCTCAAACTGCTACATACACACATCAGTGAAACTCTCCAAGTTGAATGCACACATTGTCAAGAAATCTCCGTGAAAACTCCTATTACTGTTTAAGGTGGGATCTTTCCCACAACAGCACAGGTCCACTTTCCATCTGGAATATCCCAATCTTGCTTGTGTAAGAAATTTCTTTCTAAGCTGCTATATCTAAACAAAGTTTCAACTCTCTTAGTTGAACGAACACACACCATAACAGTTTCACAGATATGTTTCTTATGTGCTTTATAGGGAGTGTTACTGCTATTTTGTACAACACGGGATTTGCTTGGAAACATCAGTTTTGATATTCTCCTTACAAAACGTTCTCAAACTGCTACATTCACAAGTCAGTGTAACTCTCTAAGGTGAATGCACTTATTGTCAAGCCATCTCTGTGGTAGCTTCCAATTAGTGTTTAAGGTGAGGTATTTCCCATTACAACACATGCAAACTTTCCGTCTGGAATATACCAATCTAGCTTCTTTAAGAAATGTGTTTCTAAGCTGCTGAATCTAAACAAAGTTTCATCTCTCTTAGTTGAACGAACACACACCATATCAAGTTTCGAAGATATCTTTCTTCTGTGCTATACCGGCAGTCTTACTGCTATTTCGTATGACGCAGGATTTTGCTTGGAAACATCGGTTTTGATATTCTCGTCAGAAAACCTTCTCAAACTGCTACATACACACATCAGTGAAACTCTCTAAGTTGAATGCACACATTGTCAAAAAATCTCCGTGAATGCTCCTTCTTCTGTTTAAGGTGAGATCTTTAACATAACAGCACAGGTCCACTTTCCGTCTGTTATATCCCAATCTAGCTTGTGTAAGAAATTTCTTTCTAAGCTGCTGAATCTAAACAAAGTTTTAGCTCTGTAAGTTGAACGAACACACACCATATCAGTTTCATAGATATGTTTCTTGTGTGCTTTAAAGGCAGTCTTACGGCTATTTCCTAAGACACGGGATTTTGGTTTGAAACATCAGTTTTGACATTACGTCAGAAAACGTTCTCAAACTGCTACATACACACATCAGTGTAACTCTCTGAGTTAATGCAGAAATTGTCAAGAAATCTCCGCGATAGCTTCCTATTAGCATTTAAGGTGAGATTTATCCCTTTACAGCACATGCCCACATTCCGTAGGAATATCCCAATCCAGCTTCTCTAAGAGATGTGTTTCTAAGCTGCTGAATCTAAACAAAGTTTCAACTCTCCTCGTTGAATGAACACACACCATATCAGTTTCACAGATCTGTTTTTCTCTGCTTAACCGGCAGTGTTACTGCTAATTCGTAGGAGAAGTGATTTTGCTTGGAAATATCAGTTTTGATACTTTCGTCACAAAACTTTCCAAAACTGCTACATACACACGTCAGTGTAACTCTCTAAGTTGAATGCACACATTGTCAAGCCATCTCTGAGATAGCTTTCTATTAGTGTTTAAGTTGAGATCTTTCCCATTATAGCACAGGCCCACTTTCCGTCTGGAATATCCCATTCTAGCTTCCATAAGAAATGTCTTTCTAAGCTGCTGAATCTAAACAAATTTCAACTCTCTTAGGTGAACGCACACACACCACATCAGTTTCACAGATATGTTTTTTCTGTGCTTTCCTGGCAGTGTTACTGCCATTTCCTATGACACGGGATTTTGCTTGGAAACATCAGTTTTGATATTCTCATCACAAAACTTTCCCAAACTGCTACATAAGCACGTCAGTGTAACTCTGTTAGTTGAAGGCACACATTGTCAAGCCATCTCCGTGATAGCTTTCTATCAGTGTTAATGTGAGATCTTTCAAATTACAGCACATGCTCAATTTCCGCCTGGAATATCCCATTCTAGCTTCCGTAAGAAATCTGTTTCTAAGCTGCTGAATCTAAACAAAGTTTCAACTCTCTTAGTTGAACGAACACACGCCATATCAGTTTCACAGATATGTTTCTTCTGTGTTTTACATGCAGTCTTACTGTTATTTTCGTAAGACATGGGATTTTGCTTGGAAACAACAGTTTTGATAGTCTCGTCAGAAAACGTTCTCAGAATGCTATATACACACATCAGTGTAACTCTCTAAGTTCATGCACACATTGTCAAGAAATCTCCGTGACAGCTTCCTATTAGTGTTTTAAGTGAGATCTTTCCCATTACAGATCAAGCTCACTTTCCGTCTGGATTATCCCAATGCAGCTTCTGTAAGAAATGTGTTTCTAAGCTGCTGAATCTAAACAAAGATTCAACTCTCTTAGTTGAACGAACACACAATATATCAATTTCACAGATATCTTTCTTCTGTGTTTTACCGGCAGTCTTACCTCTGTTTCATACTACACGGGATTTTCCTTGGAAACATCAGTTTTGATATTCTCGTCAGAAAACGTTCTCAAACTGCTACATACACATATCAGTGTAACACTCTAAGTTAATGCACACATTGTCAAGCCATCTCCGTGGTAGCTCTCCTATTAGTGTTTAAGGTGAGATCTTCCCATTGCAGCACATGCCCACTTTCCGTCTGGAATATCCCTATCTAGCTTCAGTAAGAAATGTGTTTCTAAGCTGCTGAATCTAAACAAAGTTTCAACTGTCTTAGTTGAACGAACACACACCATATCCGTTTCACGGATATGTCTCTTCTGTGTTTTACCATCAGTCTTGGTGCTATTTCCTATGACACGGGATTTTGCTTGTAAACACTAGTTTTGATATTCTCGTCAGAAAACGTTCTGAAACTGTTATATACACGCATCAGTGTAACTCTGTAAGTTGAATGCACACATTGTCAAGCTATATCCGTGATAGCTTCCTATTAGTGTTTAAGGTGAGATAATTCCCAGTGAAGCACATGCCCACATTTTCGTCTTTAATATCCCAATCTAGCTTCTGTAATAAATGTGTTTGTAAGCTGCTGAATCTAAACAAAATTTCAACTCTCTTAGTTGAATTAACACACACCATATCAGTTTCACAAATATGTTTCTTCTGTGCTATACTGGCCATCTTACTGCTATTTCATACAATGCAGGATTTTGATGGAAACATAAGTTTTGATATTCTCATCAGAAAACGTTCGCAAACTGCTACATACACACATCAGTGAAACTCTCTTAGTTGAATGCACACATTGTCAAGAAATCTCCGTGAATGCTCCTATTACTGTTTAAGGTGGGATCTTTCCCATAACAGCACAGGTCCACTTTCCTTCTGGAATATCCCAATCTAGCTTGTGTAAGAAATTTCTTTCTAAGCTGCTGAATCTAAACAAAGTTTCAACTCTCTAAGTTGAACGAACACACACCATATCAGTTTCACAGATATGTTTCTTCTGTGCTTTAAAGGCAGTCTTACTGCTATTTCTTCAGACACGGGATTTTGGTTTGAAATATCAGGTTTGACATTCTCCTCAGAAAACGTTCTCAAATTGCTACATACACACATCAGTGTAAACTCTCTGAGTTAATGCACAAATTGTCAAAAAATCTCCGTGATAGCTTCCTATTAGCGTTTGAGGTGAGATATTTCCCTTTACAGCACATGCCCACTTTCCGTCAAGAATATCCCAATCTAGCTTCTCTAAGAAATGTGTTTCTAAGCTGCTGAATCTATACAAAGTTTCAACTCTCTTGTTGAGTGAACACACACCATATCAGTTTCACAGATCTGTTTTTTCTCTGCTTTACCGGCAGTGTTACTGCTATTTTGTACGACAATGATTTTGGTTGGAAACATCAGTTTTGATATTTCGTCACAAAACTTTCTGAAAGTGCTACATACACACGTCAGTGTAACTCTCTCAGTTGAATGCACACATTGTCAAGCCATCTCCGAGATAGCTTCCCATTAGTGTTTAAGTTGAGATCTTTCCCATTATAGCACAGGCCCACTTTCCGTCTGGAATATCCCAATCTAGCTTCTGTAAGAAATGTGTTTCTAAGCTGCTGAATCTAAACAAAGTTTCAACTCTCTTAGGTGAACGCACACACACCACATCAGTTTCACAGATATGTTTTCTCTGTGCTTTCCCGGCAGTGTTACTGCCATTTCGTACGACACAGGATTTTGCTTGGAAACATCAGTTTTGATATTCTCATCACAAAACTTTCTCAAGCTGCTGCATAAGCACGTCAGTGTAACTCTATAACTTGAAGGCACACATTGTCAAGCCATCTCCGTGATAGCTTCCTATTAGTGTTAATGTGAGATCTCTTTTTTTTAAATTGCATTTTAGGTTTGGGGGTACATGTGAAGAACATGGAAGATTGTTGCATAGGTACACACATGGCAATGTGATTTGCTGCCTTCCTCCCCATCACCTATTTCTGGCATTTCTCCTCATGCTATCCCTCCCCCAACTCCCCACCCACTACTGTCCCTTCCCCTCTTTTCCCACCGACAGACCCCAGTGTGTGATACTCCCCCTCCCTGTGTCCATGTGTTCACATTGTTCAACACCCGCCTATAAGTGAGAACATGCGGTATTTGATTTTCTGTTCTTGTGTCAGTTTGCTGAGAATGATGGTTTCCAGGTTCATCCATGTCCCTACAAAGGACACGAACTCATCGTTTTTGATGGCTGCATAATATTCCATGGTGTATATGTGCCACATTTTCCCTGTCCAGTCTATCATCAATGGGCATTTGGGTTGGTTCCAGGTCTTTGCTATTGTAAACTGTGCTGCAATGAACATTCGTGTGCATGTGTCCTTATAGTAGAACGATTTATAGTCTTTTGGATATATACCCAGTAATGGGATTGCTGGATCAAATGGAATTTCTATTTCTAGGTCCTTGAGGCATCTCCACACCATCTTCCACAATGGTTGAACTAATTTACACTCCCACCAACAGTGTAAAAGCGTTCCTATTTCTCCACATCCTCTCCAGCATCTGTTGTCTCCAGATTTTTTAATGATCGCCATTCTAACTGGCGTGAGATGGTAACTCAATGTAGTTTTGATTTTCATTTCTCTAATGACCAGTGATGATGAACATTTTTTCATACGTTTGTTGGCTTCATGTATGTCTTCTTTTGTAAAGTGTCTGTTCATATCCTTCGCCCACTTTTGAATGGGCTTGTTTGTTTTTTCTTGTAAATCTGTTACAGTTCTTTGTAGATTCTGGTTATCAGCCCTTTGTCAGATGGGTAGACTGCAAAAATTTTTTCCCATTCTGTTGGTTACCGATTCACTCTAATGACTGTTTCTTTTGCTGTGCAGAAGCTGTGGAGTTTGATTAGGTCCCATTTGTCTATTTTGGTTTTTGTTGCCACTGCTTTTGGTGTTTTGGTCATGAAGTCCTTGCCTATGCCTATGTCCTGAATGGTTTTGCCTAGATTTTCTTCTAGGGTTTTTATGGTGTTAGGTCTTATGTTTAAGTCTTTAATCCATCTGGAGTTAATTTTAGTGTAAGGTGTCAGGAAGGGGTCCAGCTTCTGCTTTCTGCACATGACTAGCCAGTTTTCCCAACACCATTTATTAAACAGGGACTCGCTTCCACATTGTTTGTTTTTGTCAGGTTTGTCAAAGATTGGGTGGTTGTAGATGTGTTGTGTTGCGTCGGAGGCCTCTGTTCTGTTCCATTGGTCTATATCTCTGTTTTGGTACCAGTACCATGCTGTTTTGATTACTGTAGCTTTGTAGTATAGTTTGAAGTCCGGGGAGTGTGATGCCTCCAGCTTTGTTCTTTTTGCTTAGAATTGACTTGGCTATGCGGGCTCTCTTTTGGTTCCATATGAAGTTTAAGGTGGTTTTTTCCAGTTCTTCGAAGAATGTCATTGGTAGCTTGATAGGGATAGCGTTGAATCTGTAAATTACTTTGGGCAGTATGGTCATTTTGACAATATTGATTCTTCCTAGCCATGAACATGGAATATTTCTCCATCTGTTTGTGTCCTCTCTTATTTCATTGAGCAGTGGTTTGTAGTTCTCCTTGAAGAGGTCCTTTATGTTCCTTGTTAGTTGTATTCCTAGGTATTTTATTCTCTTTGTAGCGGTTGTGAATGGCAGTTGGTTCTTGATTTGGCTCTCTTTAAGTCTGTTATTGGTGTATAGGAATGCTTGTGATTTTTGCACATTGATTTTGTATCCTGAGACTTTGCTGAAGTTGCTTATCAGTTTCAGGAGATTTTGGGCTGAGACGATGGGGTCTTCTAGATATACAATCATGTCATCTGCAAATAGAGACAATTTGACTTCCTCCTTTCCTATTTGAATACTCTTTATTTCTTTTTCTTGCCTGATTGCTCTGGCTAGAACTTCCAGTACTATATTGAATAGGAGTGGTGAGAGAGGACATCCTTGTCTAGTGCCAGATTTCAAAGGGAATGCTTCTAGTTTTTGCCCATTTAGTATGATATTGGCTGTTGGTTTGTCATAAATAGCTTTTATCATTTTGAGGTGCATTCCATCAATACCTAGTTTATTGAGAGTTTTTGCATAAAGGGCTGTTGAATTTTGTCAAAGGCCTTCTCTGCATCAGTTGAGATTATCATGTGTTTTTTGTCTTTGGTTCTGTTTATGTGGTGGATTATGTTTATAGATTTGCGTATGTTGAACCAGCCTTGCATCCCCAGGATGAAGCCTACTTGATCATGGTGGATAAGCTTTTTGATGTGCTGTTGCATTCGGTTTGCCAGTATTTTATTGAAGATTTTTGCATCTATGTTCATCATGGATATTGGCCTGAAGTTTTCTTTTCTTGCTGAGTCTCTGCCAGGTTTTGGTATCAGGATGATGTTGGTCTCATAAAATGATTTGGGAAGGATTCCCTCTTTTGGATTGTTTGGAATAGTTTCAGAAGGAATGGTACCAGCTCCTCTTTGTATGTCTGGTAGAATTCGGCTGTGAACCCATCTGGCTCTGGGCTTTTTTTGGGTGGTAGGCTCTTAATTGCTGCCTCAACTTCAGACCTTGTTATTGGTCTATTCAGGGTTTCGACTTCTTCCTGGTTTAGGCTTGGGAGGATGCATGTGTCCAGGAATTTATCCATTTCTTTCAGGTTTACTAGTTTATGTGCATAGAGTTGTTTGTAATAATCTCTGATGATGGTTTGAATTTCTGTGGAATCTGTGGTGATATCCCCTTTATCGTTTTTTATTGCATTTATTTGATTATTTTCTCTTTTCTTTTTTATTAATCTGGCTAGTGGTCTGTCTATTTTGTTGACCCTTTCAAAAAACCAACTCCTGGATTTATTGATTTTTTGAAGAGTTTTTCGTGTCTCTATCTCCATCAGTTCTGCTCTGATCTTAGTTATTTCTTGTCTTCTGCTAGGTTTTGAGTTTTTTTGCTCTTGTTCCTCTAGCTCTTTCAATTTTGATGATAGGGTGTCCATTTTAGATCTCTCCTTGCTTCTCATGTGGGCATTTATTGCTATATACTTTCCTCTAGAGATGCTTTAAATGTGTCCCAGAGATTCTGGTATGTTGTGTCTTCGTTCTCGTTGGTTTCAAAGAACATCTTTATTTCTGCCTTCATTTCATTGTTTATCCAGTCAACATTCAAGAGCCAGTTGTTCAGTTTCCATGAAGCTGTGTGGTTCTGAGTTAGTTTCAATGTGAGATCTTTCAAATTACAGCACATGCCCACTTTCCGCCTGGAATATCCCATTCTAGCTTCCATAAGAAATGTGTTTCTAAGCTGCTGAATCTAAACAAAATTTCAACTCTCTTAGTTGAACGAACAAACGACATATCAGTTTCACAGATATGTTTCTTCTGTGCTTTACATGCAGTATTACTGCTATTTTCACACGACACGGGATTTTGCTTGGAAACAACAGTTTTGATATTCTCGTCAGAAAACGTTCTCAGATACTACATACTCCCATGAGTGTAACACTCTAAGTTCATGCACACATTGTCAAGAAAACTCCGTGATAGCTTCCTATTAGTGTTTTTGGTGAGATCTGTCCCATTACATCTCAACCTCACTTTCCGTGTGGAATATCCCAATGTAGCTTCTGTAAGAAATCTGTTTCTAAGCCGCTGAATCTAAACAAAGATTCAACTCTCTTAGTGGAACGAACACACACCATATCAGTTTCACTGATATCTTTCTTCTGTGTTTCACTGGCAGTCTTACCTCTATTTCGTATGACAGGAGAATTTCCTTGGAAACATCAGTTTTGATATTCTCATCAGAAAAAGTTCTCAAACTGCTACATACACACATCAGTGTAACACTCTAAGTTAATGCACACATTGTCAAGCCATCTCCGTGATAGCTTCCTATTAGTGTTTAAGGTGAGATCTTTCCCATTACAGCACATGTCCACTTTCCGTCTGGAATATCCCAATCTAGCTTCTGTAAGAAATGAGTTTCTAAGCTGCTGAATCTAAACAAAGTTTCAACTCTCTTAGTTGAACGAACACACACCATATCAGTTTCACATATATGTTTCTTCTGTGCTTTAACGGCAGTCTTTCTGCTGTGTCGTACAACACGGGATTTTGCTTGGAAACATCTGTTTTGATATTCTCGTCAGAAAACGTTTTCAAACTGCTATATACACACATCAGTGTAACTCTCTAAATTAATGCACACATAGTCAAGAAATCTCCGTAATAACTTTCTGTCAGTGATTAAGGTGAGATCTTTCCCAATACAGCACATGCCCACTTTCCATCAGGAATATCCCAATCTAGCTTCTCTAAGAAATGTGTTTCTAAGCTGCTGAATCTAAACAAAGTTTCAACTCTCTCAGTTGAATGAACACACACCATATCAGTTTCACAGATATGTTTCTTCTGTGTTTTACCGGCAGTGTTACTGCTATTGCGTACGACACAGGATTTTGTTTGGAAACATCAGTTGTGATATTCTCATCAGAAAACGTTCTCAAACTGCTACATACACACAACAGTGTAACTCTCTAAGTTGAATGCACACATTGTCCAGCCATCTCCGTGATAGCTTCCTATTAGTTTTTAAGGTGAGATCTTTCCCATTACAGCACATGCCCACCTTCCATCTGGAGTATCCCAATCTTGCTTCTGTAAGAAACGTGTTCCTAAGCTGCTGATCTAAAAAAGTTTCAACTGTCTTAGTTGAACGAACACACACCATATCAGTTTCACAGATATGTTTCTCCTGTGCTTTACCGGCATTCTTACTGCTATTTCGTACCACACGGAATTTTGACTCTAAAGATCAGTTTTGATATTCTCCTCAGAAAACCTTCTCAAACTGCTATATACACACATCAGTGTAACTCTCTAAGTTGAATGCACACATTGTCAAGGCATCTCCGTGATAGCTTCCTATTAGTGTTTAAGGTTAGATAAATAGCATTGCAGCACATGACCACTTTCCGTCTTTAATATCCCAGTCTAGCTCCTGTAAGAAATGTGTTTCTAAGCTGCTGAATCTAAGCAAAGTTTCAACTCTCTTAGTTGAATTAACACACACCATATCAGTTTCACAAATAAGTTTCTTCTGTGCTATCCCGGCAATCTTACTGCTATTTCATACGACGCAGGATTTGGCTGGAAACATCAATTTTGATATTCTCGTCAGAAAACCTTCTCGAACTGCTACGTACACACATCAGTGAAACTCTCTAAGTTGAATGCACACATTGTCAAGAAATCTCCGTGAATGCTCCTATTACTGTTTAAGGTGAGATCATTCCCATAACAACACAGGTCCACTTTCCGTCTGGAATATCCCAATCTAGCTTGTGTAAGAAATTTCTTTCTAAGCTGCTAAATCTAAACAAAGTTTCAACTCTCTTAGTTGAACGAACACACACCATATCAGTTTCACAGATATGTTTCTTCTGTGCTTTAAAGGCAGTCTTACTGCTATTTCTTAAGACACGGGATTTTGGTTTGAAACATCAAGTTTTGACATTTTCGTCAGAAAACGTTCTCAAACTGCTACATACACACATCAGTGTAACTCTCTGATTAATGCACAAATTGTCAAGAAATCTCCGGGATAGCTTCCCATTAGTGTTTAAGGTGAGATTTTTCCCTTTAGAGCACATGCCCACTTTCCGTCAGGAATATCCCCAATCTAGCTTCTCTAAGAAATGTGTTTCTTAGCTGCTGAATCTAAACAAAGTTTCAACTCTCTTCGTTGAACGAACACACACCATATCAGTTTCACAGATCTGTTTCTTCTGTGCTATACTAGCAGTCTTACTGCTATTTCGTACGACAAGGGATTTTGCTTGGAAACATCAAGTTTTGATATTCTCGTCACAAAACTTTCTCCAAACTGCTACATACACACATCAGTGTAACACTCTAAGTTAATGCACACATTGTCAAGCCATCTCCGTGATAGCTTCCTATTAGTGTTTAAGGTGAGATCTTTCCCATTACAGCACATGCCCACTTTCCATCTTTAATATCCCAATCTACCTCTTGTAAGAAATGTGTTTCTAAGCTGCTGAATCTAAACAAAGTTTCTACTCTCTTAGTTGAGCGACACACTCCATATCAGTTTCACAGATATGTTTCTTCTGCGCTTTAAGGCAGTCTTACTGCTATTTCTTAAGACACGGGATTTTGCTTTCAAACATCAGTTTTTATATTCTCCTCAGAAAAAGTTCTCAAATTGCTACATTCACACATCCGTGTAACTCTCTAAGTTGATGCAAACATTGTCAAGAAATCTCCGTTACAGCTTTCTATTAGTGTTTAAGGTGAGATTATTCAAATTACAGCACATGCCCACTTTCCGTCTGGAATATCCCAGTCTAGCTTCTGTAAGAAATGTGTTTCAAAGCTGCTGAATCTAAACAAAGTTTCAACTCTCTTAGTTGAAGGAACATGCACCATATCAGTTTCACAGATGTGTTTCTTCTGTGCTTTACCAGCAGGCTTACTGCTATTTTCGTACGACACGGGATTTTTCTTGCAAACATCAGTTTTGATATTCTCGTCAGAAAACGTACTCAAAGTGCTACATACAAATAAGTGTAACTCACTAAGTTAATGGACACATTGTCAAGATATCTCCATGATAGCTTCTTATTAGTGATTTACGGAGAGATGTTTCCCATTACAGCACATGCCTACTTTCCATCTAGAATATCCCAATCTACCTCCTGTAAGAAATGTGTTTCTAAGCTGCTGAATCTAAACAAAGTTTCAACTCTCTTCGTTGAACGAACACACACCATATCAGTTTCACAGATACGTTTCTTCTGTGGTTTACCGGCAGTCTTACTGCCATTTAGTAAGACACGAGATTTTGCTTGGAAACATCAGTTTTGATATTCTCGTCACAAAACTTTCTCAAACTGCTACATACACACGTCAGTGTAACTCTCTAAGTTAATACACACATTGTCAAGAAATCTCCGTGATAACTTCCTATTAGTTTTTAAGGTGAGATCTTTCCCATTACAGCACATGCCCACTTTCCTTTGGAATATCCCAATCTAGCTTTGTAAGAAATGTGTTTCTAAGCTGCTGAATCTAACAAAGTTTCAACTCTCTTAGTTGATCGCACACACACCACATCAGTTTCACAGATATGTTTTTTGTGCTTTATGGCAAGTGTTACTGCTATTTCCTAAGACACGGGATTTTGCTTGGAAACATAAGTTTTGATATTCTCGTCACAAAACTTTCTCAAACTGCTACATACAGCACATCAGTGTAACTCCCTAAGTTAAGACACACATTGTCAAGCCATCTCCGTGATAGCTTCTTATTAGTGTTTAAGGTGAGATCTTTCCCTTTACAACACATGCCCACTTTCCATCTGGAATATCCCAATCTAGCTTCCATAAGAAATGTGTTTCTAAGCTACTGAATCTAAACAAAGTTTCAACTCTCTTAGTTGAACCAACACACACCATATCAGTTTCACAGAGATGTTTCTTCTGTGCTTTACTGGCAGTCTTACTGCTATTTCCTAGGACACGGGATTTTGCTTGGAAACATCAGCTTTGATATTCTCATCAGAAAACGTTCTCAAAGTGCTACATACACACATCAGTGTAACTCTCTGAAGTTAATGCACACATTGTCAAGCCATCTCCGTGATAGCTTCCTATTAGTGTTTAAGGTGAGATCTTTCCCATTACAGCACATGCCCACTTTCCGTTTGGAATATCCCAATCTAGCTTCTGTAAAGAAATGTGTCTCTAAGCTGCTGAATCTAAACAAAGTTTCAACTCTCTTAGCTGAGCGAACCCATACCATATCATTTTCACAGATATGTTTCTTCTGTGCTTTATCGGCAGTTTTACTGCTATTTCGTATGACATGGGATTTTGCTTGGAAACATCAGTTTTGATATTCTCGTCAGAAAACCTTCTCCAAACTGCTACATACACACAATTCAGTGTAACTCTCTAAGTTAATGCACACATTGTCAAGAAATCTCCGTGATAGCTTTCTATTAGTGTTTAAGGTGAGATATTTCCCATTACACCACATGCCCACCTTCCGTCTGGAATATCCCAATCTAGCTCCTGTAAGAAATGTGTTTCTAAGCTGCTGAATCTAAACAAAGTTTCAACTCTCTTAGTTGAACGAACACACACCATATCAGTTTCACAGATATGTTTCTTCTCTGCTTTACCGCAGTTTTTCTGCTATTTTCTACGACACGGGATTTTACTTGGAAACATCAGCTTGGATATTCCCATCAGAAATACGTTCTCAAAGTGTTACATACACACATCAGTGTACCTCTTCAAGTTTATGCACACATTGTCAAGAAATCTCCGTGATATCTTCCTATTAGTGTTTAAGGTGAGATCTTTCCCATTACAGCACATGCCCACTTTCCGTCTGCAATATCCCAATCTAGCTTCCGTAAGAAATGTGTTTCTAAGCTGCTAAATCTGAACAAAGTTTCAACTCTGTTAGTTCAACGAACACACAGCATATCAGTTTCACAGATATGTTTCTTCTGTGCTTTACTGGCAGTCTTACTGCTATTTAGTATGACACGGGATTTTGCATGGTAACATCACTTTTGATATTCTTGTCATGAAACCTTCTCAAACTGCTACATACACATGTCAGTGTAACTCTCTAAGTTGAATGCACATATTGTCAAGCCAACTCCGTGTTAACTTCCTATTAGTGTTTAAGGTGAGATCTTTCCCATTACAGCACATGCCCACTTTCCGTCTGGAATATCCCAGTCTAGCTTCTGTTAGAAATGTGTTTCTAAGGTGCTGAATCTAAACAAAGTTTCAACTCTGTTAGTTGAACGAACACCCACCATATCAGTTTCAAAGTTATCTGTCTTGTGTGCTTTAAAGGCAGTCTGACTTCTGTTTCCTACGACACGGGATTTTGCTTGGAAACATCAGTTTTGGTATTCTAGTCAGAAAACGTTCACAAACTGCTACATACAGACATCAGTATAACTCTCTAAGTTAATGCACACATTGTAAATAAATCTCCGTGATAGCATTCCTATTAGTGTTTAAGGTTTGATTTTTCCCATTACAGCACATGCCCACTTTCCGTCTGGAATATCCCAATCTATCTTCTGTAAGAAATGTGTTTCTAAGCTGCTGAATACTAAACAAAGTATCAACTCTCTTAGTTGAACGAACACACACCATATCAGTTTCACAGAGATGATTCTTCTCTGCTTTACCGGCTGTTTTTTCTGCTATTTTCTATGACACGGGATTTTGCTTGGAATCATCAGCTTGGATATTCTCGTCAGAAAACTTTCTCAAAGTGTTACATACACACATCAGTGTACCTCTTCAAGTTTATGCACACATTGTCAAGAAATCTCAATGATATCTTCCTATTAGTGTTTAAGGTGAGATCTTTCCCATTACAGCACATGCCCACTTTCCGTCTGCAATATCCCAATCTAGCTTCCGTAAGAAATGTGTTTCTAAGCTGCTGAATATAAGCAAAGTTTCAACTCTCTTAGTTGAACGAACACACACCGTATCAGTTTCACAGATGTGATTCTTCTGTGCTTTACCGGCAGTCTTACTGCTATTTCGTACTACAAGGGATTTTCCTTGGAAACATCAGTTTTGATATTCTTGTCAGAAAACCTTTTCAAACTGCTATATAAACACATCAGTGTAACTCTCTAAGTTAGTGCACACATTGTCAAGTAATCTCCGTGACAGCTTTCTATTAGTGTTTAAGTTGAGATTTTTCCCATTATAACACATGCCCACTTTCCGTCTGGAATATCCCAATTTAGCTTCTGTAAGAAATGTGTTTCTAAGCTGCTGAATCTAAACAAAGTTTCAACTCTCTTAGTTCAACGAACACACACCATATCAGTTTCACAGATATGTTTTTTCTGTGCTTTACTGGCAGTGTTACTGCTATTTTCGTACGACACGGGATTTTGCTTGGAAGCATGAGGTTTGATATTCTCAAACACAAAACTTTCTCAAACTGCTACATACACACGTCAGTATAACTCTCTAGGTTGAATGCACACTTTGTCAAGCCATCTCCGTGATACATTCCCATTAGTTTTTAAGGTGAGATGTTTCCCATTGCAGCACTTGAGCACTTTCCGTCTGGAATATCCCAATCTAGCCTCTGTAAGAAATGTGTTTCTAACCTGCTGAATCTAAACACAAGTTTTATCTCTCTTAGTTAAAGGAACACACAGCATATCAGCTTCACAGATATGTTTCTTCTGTGCTTTACCATGAGTTTTACTGCTATTTCGTATGACACGGGATTTTGCTTGGAAATATCAGTTTTGACATTCTCCGTCACAAAACTTTCTCAAACTGATACATACACACATCAGTATAACTCTCTAAGTTAATGCACTAATTGTCAAGAAATCTCCGTCATAGCTTCCTATTAGTGTTTAAGGTGAGATCTTTCCCGTCACAGCACAGGCCCACTTTCCTTCTGGAATATCCCAATCTAGCTTCTGTAAGATACGTGTTTATAAGCTGCTGAATCTAACCAAATTTCAAGTGTCTTAGTTGAACGAACAGACACCATATCAGTTTCACAGATATGTTTCTTCTGTGTTTTAATGGTCGTCCTACTGCTATTTCATACAACATAGGATTTTGCTTGGAATCAGCAGTTTTGATATT
>JAZHEH010000821.1:0-38811 GCA_036589455.1 Ateles fusciceps | reverse complement strand
AGTTATGACCAGAACTCAAATGTTTAGGAATAGTGAGAACTCTATGTAAACTCCTGACTTTAGAGGTAAATATTTTCATTTTCCTTGAATAACAGTCGAGGGCATTCCGAGCTCAGAGTGTCCTTGACTAATGTTGAATAACAGGAGGGGAGATCTGGCCAATCTCCCTTCCTACTTAGTTAATAAAAACATCAAGGATGAACTTTCATAATGAAATTTTGGCTCTCAAGAGGAGGTTTGTGTTTTATTTTTTGGTGTTCTTGCATAAACTTTGTATGAACCCCTTGCTTAAACTTTGCATGAACCCAACCATAGAAAAGACTAGCCACATCAAAAAAAAGGACGAGAGAGACGGAATTCTGCGTTTGACTTGCGACTACCCGTGCTGCTTTTGCCGGCCGTGTCTGCCGGTGTTGATTACTTGTTGAATTGCTTCTTGGGTATGGTACTATTGTAAATTTGTAAATAAATCTTTTTTCTATCTCACTTTAAAAACTCCGCTGGTGTTTTTCCTTCCCACGAAAGTGCTCTTTAAAATCAAATCCAAGCTTGGTACTTCAGTTTTCTTCAGTTAAAACTGAAACAAATTGGCGTAGTCGGCAGGATTTGGGGAGAAGGAGGGGCAACATGCCTTTTTCTTCAAACGTGATGTTAAAGCTGTTGTGTGTGATATTCCGGGATGGGATGATTCAACTTTTTCCACAGTAGCCCGCATATGGGCCTGTGGAGCAGGACTAAGTGAGAACTGGGATGGCCGGCTAAGATTGCTCACCCCATGCAGGTATGTGAAACATTAGAATTAGTACCAGTGGAAAAGGGGAAAGAGTTGGTGGCTATTAGCTGCTGAGGTTGGATTTTATTGTCAGCTTATAGAAAGCAGTATCTAGAAAAGCAGAAGGTTATACAAGAAAAGTTACAATTAGAAAAGGAGTTAACAGATTTACAAAGTAAGTTGTCAATGTTGCAGTGTCAAAATTTTATTTTAGGAGACCAGGTGAGAACATACCAAGGAGTGGCCAAAGGCAGCAGTGCAATGTGCTCAGTATAAATATCGTAAGAGAAAAGGAAAGGTGAATGCTCAAAAGGTTCATGCAGTAATTGCCACTGCTAAAACTGATTGGGACCCAGATACATGGGATGGTGATATCTGGGACGATATGGATGATGAAGTGGATTGGGATCAGTTAGATGAAGCTGCTCAAAAGTATAACCCACCTCCTGTATCAGTACAAGCAAAGCCGTTATCTAGGCAGCACCAAAATGTGGCGGCCGATGGACGGACTGAAACTTATCTAATCCAGGAAGATTTTACACAGCAGGAAATTCAAGATATCTTATATAAATTTTCTCAAAAACCTAATGAACCTTTATTAGATTGGATGGTGCGCATCGCTGATATGGGAGCGGGGGTATTCATATTGATCATCAGAATGCCGCCAAATTTGTGACAGTATCTACTAATCCCACAGTCCAGACTGCTTTTAGGGATCATCAATTTGTGGGGGGGGGGGAATGATGGAGCCGGTGCTATGACTAGTATGTTGGAGTTGGCAGACCGAGGATGTGTGGGGCAGTACCCCACTGAGTCTGCTTGGCCTTCTGATGATCGGCCATGGTATCCTATTCAGGAAGGGATTAGGAGGTTAAAAGAGAGGCTATGAAAACTGCTATTGCTTTGGGACAAACTGATACTTACCTGACTATCGCTTTGCTATCTACGCATCATAGTGTTATGGTTAAAACAGCACCTCCTGCATATAAACATTTAATAATTACATTACTATTGAATGAAACGGGAAGTCCTATTGAAAAAATTTTGGAAAAAATGGTAGAATTGGGGGACATGGGTGATTGGGCACCCAATTCCCCCAAGGATTCTTCTAAAGAAGTAAAAAACAGAATTACCCGGAAAGAAATGTTTCAGGCACTATTGAAAGTAGGAATGAAACCAGATAAATTAGATGGTTTACCTACTAGTGAGTTATGGGCCCTATATAAAGAAAAAGTTCGGACAGTAAAGAAGGTACAATTTGGAATTGAAGATGACAAAACTAAATCGAATCCGTTTTTTGGGACCCCTGAGGTGAAAAGAGATTCAGACACTAAATCCAATGATAATACTGAATTAACACCTTCCCAAATTTATCCGTGGTATGATCTTTTTCCCTCTAATTGACAAATTAGCCAAGCCTCGGTGTCGCGCAAACATTTTGATATACGCCCACATGTTCCAATTACTATTTTTTGGAGAAACGGATCTCAAACTAAAATTAAAGCTCTGGTGGACACTGGGGCGGAGGCTTCACTTGTTTATGGTAACCCTGCAAAATTTAAAGGATTAAGAACTACTATCACAGGATTGGGAGGATCAGAAATCATCGCTAGACAAACTAAATTAGAGATGAAAATTAAACATACTCCCAAACGTGAATATATAGTTATGATTGTCCCAATCCCTGAGTATATACTAGGGATGGATATTTTAAAAGGAATGACTTTGCATTTGGAGGATGAACGTTATAATTTTGCTATAGCTAAACTTACTTATAAGATCTATCCCAATTTAATTATTGGTAAATTAAGAATGGAGCCTCTCACCCTACCTACGCCCACTAAAGTTATACACTGTAAGCAATACAAAATACCAGGTGGATATACTGAAATAACTGATACCATACGAAATTATGTAGAAGCTGAGGTAATGGTTCCTTGTACATCAAAATGGAATAGTCCAATATGGCCAGTCCGCAAGTCTGATGGGTCATGGCGAATAACCGTAAATTACAGAAATTTGAATGCAGTTACTCCTCCTTTACATGCCGCTGTGCCAGACACTATTATCTTAATTGAAAATATACAGAAGCACCCCCGGTCAATGGTATGTAGTCTTAGATTTGGCTAATGCCTTTTTTACAATACCCATTAACCCAGACCAGTGGCAATATTTTGCTTTTACCTGGGATGGGCGTCAATATACTTTACCAGACTGCCACAAGGATATAAACATAGTCCAACTTTATGTCATAAGATAGTGGCTGAACATTTAGATGAGTGGACTTACCCTAATGTAGTGCTCCATCATTACATTGATGACATAATGATACAAGGACATGATCAAATTACCCTACAACAAGCATTATCTTCCTTAACTGATCATTTTCAACTAAAGGATGGAGAATTTAATCCCGCTAAAATACAGAGGGCCAGATCGACATGTGAAATTTTTAGGAATCTATTGGGACCATGGGCAGCAGTCAAGTACCCCAAAGGCTAAGCAACGTATTTTGGAATTTCCACCGCCCGCTAATAAAAAGGAAGCTCAAAAATACATTGGTTTATTTGGATATTGGCAAAACCATATATCCCATCTAGGTATTTTATTACAACCTTTGTTTAAAGTGACCAGAAAAAAATATCAATTTGAATGGGGAAAAGAGCAACAAGAAGCTTTTGAGTGAACCAAGGAGGCTACTCAACAAGCATTAAATTTATGGCCTTTGTAAGAAGGTCCATTAAAATTAATGATTAGTGTAATTGATCAACATGCTAATTGGAGTTTATGGCAAAAACAAGATGGAAAATGTGTTCCTTTAGGCTTTTGGTCTAGAAAATTGCCCCAGTGTAAAAAACCATATACTCAATTAGAACAACAACTACTAACAGCATACTGGGCACTAACTGAAACTGAGCATATACCAGCTAACAGAGAAATCATTTTAAGACCACAAATTCCCATAATGCAATGGGTACTATCAATCAGATCCAGTATCTCATAAGATAGGGCATGCTCAAGAATCCCATGTCATCAAATGGAAATGGTATATTCAAAACCGAGCTCGGGCTGGTCCTACAGGTACCTTACAATTACATGAAAAAGTCTTCTCATGCCCAGCACCTATCCCTTTAAATGGTACACACCGCTTAAACATATTAGCAGTAAAGTATGGGCCAACAATGGATATAATGGAAAAACATTCACCCTCACTTTGTACACTGTAATAGAAAATATATACCGTCTGGGTGTACTCTGTTTTAAAATAAATACTACCTCTATTTGTACTCTATTATAAAAAATATACACCCTATATATGTACTCTGTTTTAAAACAAATACACCCGCTATTTCTACACTGCTACAAAAATTATACACCTACAATTTTTACTCTGTTATAAAAAATATACTCCCTCTACCTGTACTCTGTTTTAATTTAAATACAAAATTTGTTTCTACTCTGTAGTGTAAAATATTCACCCTCATTTAATACTCTGTTTTAAAATATATGTACCCTCTATTTGTACTCTCTTTTAAAATAAATACTATCTCTATTTGAACTCTGCCATAGAAAATATACACCCTCTACATGTACTCTGTTTTAAAATAAATACACCCTCTATTTCTACACTTTTATAAAATTTACACACCCTCAATTTGTTCTCTGTAATAAAAAATATTCTCCCTCTCCCTGTACTCTCTTTTACAATAAACACAACCTCTCTTTCTACTCTGTTATAAAAAATATTCACCCTCACATTGTACTCTGTTATAAGAAATACATACCCTCTGGGTGTACTCGGTTTAAAAATAAATACTAACTCTACTAGTACTCTGTTATAAAAAATATACACAAAATATATATACTCTGTTTTAAAACAAATACACCCCCATTTTCTACACTGCTATAAAAATTTTACACCCTCAATTTGCACTCTTTTATTAAAAATATACTCCCTCAACCTGTACTCTGTTTTAAAATAAATGCAACCTCTGTTTCTACTCTGTAATAAAAATTATTCACCCCTCATTTAGTACTCTGTTTTAAAATATATATACAATCTTGTTGTACTCTCTTTTAAAATAAATACTCTCTCCATTTGTACTCAGTTACAAAAAATACACACCTTCTACATGTACTCTGTTTTAAAATAAATACACCCTCAATTTCTACAGTTATAAAAATTATACACCCTCAATTTGTACACTGTTATAGAATATATACTCCCTCTATCTGTACTCTGTTTTACTATAAACACAACCTCTGTTTCTACTGTTATACAAAATATTCACCCTCAGTTTGCACTCTGTTATAAAAAATATATACCCTCTAGGTGTACTCTGTTTTATAATAAATACTACCTCTACTTGTACGCTGTTATAAAAAATATACTCCCTCTTCCTGTACTCTCTTTTAAATTAAATACAAGCTCTGTTTCTACTCTGCTATAAAAATATTCACCCTCACTACGTTCTCTGTTATAAAAAATATATACCCTCTGGATATACCCTGTTTTAAAACAAATACTACCTCTATTTGTTCTCTGTTATAAAAAATATACACCAACATATTTTACTATGGTCTAAACATTTTACACCCTCAATTTTTACTGTGTTATAAAAAATATACATCCTCTGCATGTACTCTGTTTTAAAATAAATACACCCTCTATTTCTACTCTCTTATAAAATATATACACCCTCAATTTATACTCTGTTTTGAAACATATGGTCATTTTACCTGTACTCTGTTTTAACATAAATACAGCCTCTCTTTCTACTCTTTTATAAAGAATATTCACCCTCATTTAGTACTCTGCTTTAAAATATATACGCCCTCTATGTGTACTCTCTTTTAAAATAAATACTATCTCTATTTGTACTATGTTATAAAAATATACACCCTCTACATGTACTCTGTTTTAAAATAAATACACACTCTATTTCTACAGTGTTTTAAAATTATACACCCTCAGTTTGTACTGTGTTATAAAAGTATACTCTCTCTACCTATACTCTGTTTTAAAATAAATACATCCTCTGATTCTACTCTGTTATAGAAAATATACACCCTCACATTGTACTCTGTTATAAAAAATATATACTCTCTATGTGTACTCAGTTTTAAAATAAATACTACCTCTATTTTTAATTTGTTATAAAAAATATACACCCTCTGCATGTACTCTGTTTTAAAATAAATACACCCTCTATTTCTACAGTGTTATAAAAATTATACACCCTCAATTTGTACTCTGTTATAAAAAATATACTCCCTTTACCTGTACTCTGTTTTAAAATAAATACAACCTCTGTTTCTACTCTGTTATAAAAAATATTCACCCTCACTTTGTTCTCTGCTGTTAGAAATATATACCCTCTGGGTGTACTCTGTTTTAAAATAAATACTACCTCTGTTTGCACTCTGTTATCAAAAAACATACACTCACAAACTTTACTATGTTATAAAAAATATACACCCTCAATTTTTAGTGGGTTGTGAAAAATATACGTGCTCTGAATATAGTCTGTTTTAAAATAATTACACCCTCCATTTCTACTCTGTTATAAAATATATACACCCTCAAATTGTACTCTGTTTTGAAAAATATACTCATTATACATGTACTCTGTTTTAACATAAATACAGCCTTCCTTCCTACTCAGTTATAGAGAAATATTCACCCTCATTTGTTACTCTGTTTTATAATCTATATACCTTCTAGGTGTACTCTCATTTAAAATAAATTGTATCTCTATTTGTCCTCTGTTATAAGAAATATACACCCTCTACATGTACTCTGTTTTAAATAAAAGCAACATCTATATCTACTCGGTTATAAAAAATATACACCCACACTTTGTACACTGTTATAAAAAATATATACACTCTAGGTGTACTCTGTTTTAAAATAAATGCTACCACTCTTTCCACTCTTTTATAAAAAATATACTCCCACAAATTTTACTATGTTATAAAAAACATAAACCCACAATTTTTACTATGTTATAAAAAATATACATCCTCTGCATGTACTCTGTTTTAAAATAAATACACCCCCAACTTCTTCTCTGTTGTAAAATATATACACCCTCAAATTGTACTCTGTTTTGAAAAATATACTCTTTTTATATGTACTCTGTTTTAACAGAAATACAGCCTCTCTTTCTACTCTGGTATAAAAAATATTCACCCTCATTTAGTACTCTGTTTTAAAATATATATTCCCTCTATGTGTACTCTCTTTTAAAATAAATACTATCTCTATTTGTACTCTGTTATGAAAAATATACACCCTCAATTTCTACTCTATTGTTAAAAATATACTCCTTTTACATGTTCTCTGTTTTAACATAAATACAAACTCTCTTTCTACTCTGCAAAAAAAAATATTCACCATAATTTAGTACTCTGTTTTCAAATATATACCCTCTAGGTGTACTCTGTTTTAAAATAAATACTATCTCTATTTGTACTCTGTTATAAAAAATATACACCCTCTGCATGTACTCTGTTTTAAAATAAATACACCCTTTATTTCTACAGTATTTTCAAATTATGCACCCTCAGTATGTACTCTGATATAAAAAATATACTCCCTCTGTTGGTTGCCGATTCACTCTAATGACTGTTTCTTTTGCTGTGCAGAAGCTATGGAGTTTGATTAGGTCCCATTTGTCTATTTTGGCTTTTGTTGCCACTGCTTTTGGTGTTTTGGTCATGAAGTCCTTGCCTACACCTATGTCCTGAATGGTTTTGCCTAGATTTTCTTCTAGGGTTTTTATGGTGTTAGGTCTTATGTTTAAGTCTTTAATCCATCTGGAGTTAATTTCATTGTGGAAGACGGTGTGGCGATTCCTCAAGGACCTAGAAATAGAAATTCCATTTGATCCAGCAATCTCATTACTGGGTATATATCCAAAAGACTATAAATCGTTCTACTATAAGGACACATGCACACGAATGTTCATTGCAGCACAGTTTACAATAGCAAAGACCTGGAACCAACCCAAATGCCCATCGATGATAGACTGGACAGGGAAAATGTGGCACATATACACCATGGAATATTATGCAGCCATCAAAAACGATGAGTTCGTGTCCTTTGTAGGGACATGGATGAACCTGGAAACCATCATTCTCAGCAAACTGACACAAGAACAGAAAATCAAACACCGCATGTTCTCACTCATAGGCGGGTGTTGAACAATGGGAACACATGGACACAGGGAGGGGGAGTATCACACACTGGGGTCTGTGGGGGAGAAAAGGGGAGGGATAGTGGGGGGGTGGGGAGTTGGGGAGGGATAGCATGGGGGAGAAATGCCAGATATAGGTGATGGGGAGGAAGGCAGCAAATCACACTGCCATGTGTGTACCTATGCAACAATCTTCCATGTTCTTCACATGTATCCCGAAACCTAAAATGCAATAAAAAAAAAATGCAAAAAAAAAATATATATATATATATATAACTCCCTCTACCTGTACTCTCTTATATAAAAAATAAAAGCTCTGTTTCTACTCTGTTATGGAAAATATTCACAATCAATTTGTACTCTGTTATAAAAAATATACACATTCAAGGTGTACTCTGTTTTAAAATAAATACTACCTCTATTCGTACTCTGTTATAAAAAATATACACCCTCTACATGTACTCTGTTTTTAAATAAATACACCGTCTATTTCTACTCTATTACACAAAGTATGCTCCCTCTAAATGTACTCTGTTTTAAAATAAATGCAACCTCTATTTCTACTCTTATAAAAAATATTCACCCTCACTTTGTACTCTGTTATAAAAAATATATACCCTCTAGGTGTACTCTGATTTAAAATAAATACTACCTCTCTTTCTACTCTGTTATAGAATATATTCACCCTCAATTTTTACTGTGTTATAAAAATATACACGCTTTGCATGTACCGTTTTAAAATAGCTACATCCTCTATTTCCACTCTGTTATAAAACATATACTCCCTCTACATGTATTCTGTTTTAAAATAAATACACCCTCAATTTCTACAATGTTATAAAAATTATACACCCTCAATTTTTCTGTTATAAACAATATACTCCCTCTACCTGTACTCTGTTTTACAATAAACACATCCTCTCTTTCTACTCTGTTATAAAAAGTATTCACCCTCACATTTTACTCTGTTATAAAAAATATATACCCTCTGTATGTACTCAGTGTTAAAATAAATACTATCCCTATTGGTACTCTGTCATAAAAAATATACACCCTATACATGTACTCTGTTTTAAACAAATACACCCCCTATTTCTGCACTGCAATAAAAATTTTATGCCCTCAATTTGTACTCTGTTTTAAAAAATATACTCCCTCTACCTGTACTCTGTTTTAAAATAAATACAACCTCTCTTTCTTCTCTGTAATAAAAAATATTCACCCTCATTTAGCACTCTGTTTTAAAATATATAAATACTCTAGTTGTACCCTATTTTAAAATAAATACTATCCCTATTTTTACTCTGTTATAAAAAACATACACCCTATACATGTAGTCTGTATTAAAACAAATACATCCACTAATTCTACACCGCTATAAAAGTTATACACCCTCAATTTGTACTCTGTTATAAAAAATATACTCCCTCTACCAGTACTCTGTTTTAAAATAAATACCACCTCTCTTTCTACTCTGTAATAAAAAATATTCACACTCATTTTGGACTCTGTTTTATAATATATATACCCTCTAGATGTACTCTCTTTTTAAATAAATACTATCTTTATTTGTACTCTGTTCTAAAAAATATACACCCTCTAAATGTACTCTGTTTTAAAACAAATATATCCATTATTTCTACACTGATATAAAAATTATACACCCTCAATTTGTACTCTGATATAAAAATATAAACCCTCGCCCTGTACTCTGTTTTACAATAAACAAAAAATCTGTTTCTACTCTGTTATAAAAAATATTCACCTTCACACTGTACTCTGTTATAAAAAATACATACACTCTGCATGTACTTTTTTAAAATAAAATACTACCACTATTTGTACTCTGTTATAAAATGTATACACCCTATATATGTACTCTGTTTGAAAACAAATACACAATTTCTGCACTGCTATAAAAATTTGACACCCTTAATTTTTACTCTGTTATAAAAAATAAACTCCCTCTACGTGTACTATTATTTACAATAAACACAACCTCTGTTTCTATGCTGTTATAAAAAATGTCCACCATCACTTTGTACTCTGTTATAAAAAATATAAACCCTCTGGGTGTACTCTGTTGTACAATAAATACTTCCACTATTTGTACTCTGTTATAAAAAATATACACACTATTTTTGTACTCTGTTTTTAAACAAATACACTCCCTATTTCTACACTGCTGTAAAAATTATGCACCTCAAATTGCGCTCTGTGATAAAAAATATACTCCTTCTACCTGTACTGTTTTAAAATAAATACAACCTCTGCTTCTACTCTATAAATTATTCACCCTAATTTAGTACTCTCTTTTAAAATATATATACCCTCAAGCTGTATTTTTTAAAAATAATTACTACCTCTATTTGTACTCTGTTATAAAAAATATACACACTCTACATGTACTCTGTTTTAAAACAAATACACCCTCTATTTCTACACTGCTATAAAAATTTTACACCCTCAATTTGTTCTCTTTCATAAAAAATATTCTCCCTCTTCCAGTACTCTGTTTTAAAATAAATAAACCCTCTATTTCTACACTGTTATAAAATTTATACACCCTCAATTTGTTCTCTCTTATAAAAAATATACTCCCTTTCCCTTTACTCTGTTTTGCAATAAACACAACCTCTGCTTCTACTCTGTTATAAAATTATTCACACTCACTTTGTACTCTGTTATAAAAAAAATATACCCTCTGGGGTGTACTCTGTTTTAAAATAAATACTACCTCTATTTGTACTCTGTTATAAAAAATATACACAAAATATATGTATTCTGTTTTAAAACAAATACACCCCTTATTTCTACACTGTGATAAAAATTATAAACCCTCAATTTGTACTCTGTTATAAAAAATATACTCCCTCTTCCTGTACTCTGTTTTAAAATAAATACAATCTCTGTTTCTACTCTGTTATAAAATTATTCAACCTCATTTAGTACTCTGTTTTAAAATTTATATACCCTCTATTTGTACTCCCTTTAAAATAAATACTATCTCTATTTGTACTCAGTTACAAAAAATATACACAAAATATATATATTCTGCTTTAAAACAAATACACCCCCTATTTCTTCACGGCTATAAAAATTATACACCCGCAATTTGTACTCTCTTATAAAAAATATACTCCCTCTTCCTGTACTCTGTTTTAAAATAAATACAACCTCTGTTTCTACTCTGTAATAAAAAATATTTACCCTCATTTAGTACTCTGTTTTAAAATATATATACCCTCTAGTTGTACTCCCTTTAAAATATTGTCTCTATTTATACTCAGTTACAAAAAATATACACACTCTACATGTACTCTCTTTTAAAATAAATACACACTCTATTTCTATACTGTTTTAAAAATTATACAATCTCAATTTGTATTCTGTTATAAAAAAATATACTCCCCGTACCTCTACAATGTTTTACAATAAACAAAACCTCTGTTTCTACTCTTTTATTGAAAAATATTCACCTTCACTTTGTACTCTGTTATAAAAAATGTATACCCTCTGGGTGTACTCTGTTTTAAAATAAATACTACCTCTATTTGTACTCTGTTATAAAAAATATACACCCTATATATGTACTCTGTTTTCAAACAAATACACACCCTATTTCTACACTGCTATAAAAATTTTACACCCTTAACTTTTATTCTGTTATAAAAAATATTCTACCTCTACCTGTACTCTGCTTTAACATAAATACAACCTCCGTTTCTACTCTGTAATAAAAAATATTCACCCTCATTTAGTACTCTGTTTAAAAATATATACACCCACTTGTACTCTCTTTTAAAACAAATACTATCACTCTTTGTACTCTGTTATAAAAAATATACACCCTCTACATGTACACTGTTTTAAAGTAAATACACGCTCTATTTCTACAGTGTTAAAAAAATTATACACCCTCAATTTGTACTCTGTTATAGAAAATATACGCCCTCTAATTGTACTCTGTTTTACAATAAACACAACCTCTGTTTCTAGTGTGTTATAAAAAATATTCACCTTCACTTTGAACTGTGTTATAAAAATATATACCCTCTAGGTGTACTCTGTTTTAAAATAAGTACTACCTCTATTTGTACTGTGTTTTTTTTTTCTTCTTCTTTTTTTTTTTTTTTGTATTTTTAGTAGAGACGGGGTTTCACCATGTTGGCCAGGCTGGTCTTGAACTCCTGACCTCAGGTGATCCCCCCACCACTCCTCGGCCTCCCAAAGTGCTTGGATTACAGGTGTGAGTCGCCATGCCCGGCCTAAAAACAATATTGTAGTGAATATATTTGTATAGACCTCATTCTGCACAATGTATGTAGCGTATTTGTAGTATAAATTCCTTAAAGGGCATGCATCAAAGGACATGTTTGTTTGTTTGTTTGTTTGTTTTTAAGAAAAGAGAGAAAAGAGAAAGAAGGAAGAAAAAAAAGAATGAAATAAAGAGAAAAAGAAGAAGGAAAAAAGGGAGAGAGAACGGGAATCTTGCTCTATTGCCCAGGCTAGAATGCAGTCTAGAAATGGATATTAAAAAGCTCTTTTATACTAATAATTGCGTTATACACTGGAGACAGGAAGGAATAAGGGAGGAAAATAACAAACAAACAGCCAACCAGTATTTCATTTAAACCTATGAACTGCTACACAATTGCTGGGGAGTGATTTACTCCCAACCATGTGGTCACTTTTAGAATAAATGTAATGTGTTACTGAAAAAAAATGTATGTTTTGCGGGTTTGGAGTAGAGAGTTCTGTAAATATTTATTAAGTTTTCTTGTTCGAGGTCTAAGTTCAAGTCCCGAGTATCCTTGTTAACCTTCTGTCTCATTAATCTGTCCAATATTGACAATGTAGTGTTAAAGGCTCCCACTATTATTGTGTGGGAGTCCAAGTCTCTTTGTAAGTCACGAAGAAGTTGCCCTATGTATCTGGGTGCTCCTATATTGGGTGTGCATAGACTTAGGGTCGTTAGTTCTTCCCGTTACATTGATCCTTCTACCATTATACAATGTCCTTCTTATCTCTTTTGGTTTCTATTACTTTAAAGTCTATTTTATCAGAGATGAGAATTGCAACTACTGCTTTTTTTTTTTTTTTTTGCTCTCCATTTGGTTGGCAAATCTTTCTCCATCCCTTTGTTTTGAGTCTCTGTATATCCTTGCATGTAAGATGGATCTGGATGCAGCTTACTGATGGGTTTTTTGAAGTGGCTGATACTGGTTGTTCCTTTCTGTATATAGTGCCTCTTTCAGAAGCTCTTGTAAAGCAGGCCTGGTGGTAATGAAATCTCTGAGTACTTGCTTGTTTGTAAAAAATTTTATTTTTCCTTCACTTATGAAACTTAGTTTGGCTGGATATGAAATTCTGGGTTGAAAGTTCTTTTCTTTAAGGATGTTGAATATTGGCCCCCACTCTCTTCTGGCTTGTAGGGTTTCTGCTGAGAGATCAGCTGTGAGTCTGATAGGCTTCCCCTTGTGGGTAACCTGACCTTTCTCTCTGGCTGCCCGTAGTATTTTCTCCTTCGTTTCAACCCTGATGAATCTAATGATTATGTGCCTTGGTGTTGCTCTTTTTGAGGAATATCTTTGTGGTGTTCTCTGTATTACCTGGAGTTGGGTATCGTCTTGCCTTGCTAGGTTAGGAAAGTTTTCCTGGATAATATCCTGAAAAATATTTTCCAGCTTGGATTCATTCCCTTCGTCACATTCAGGTACACCTATCAAATGTAGATTAGGTCTTTTCACATAGTCCCATATTTCTTGGAGACTTTGCTCATTCCTTTTTACCCTTTTTTCTCTAATCTTGTCTTCTCGTTTTATTTCATTAAGTTGGTCTTCTACCTCTGAAATCTTTTCTTCTGCTTGATCAATTCGACTGTTAAAACTTGTGCATACCTCACGAAGTTCTCGTATTGTGTTTTTCAGTTCCATTAATTCACTTATATTCCTCTTTAAATTGTCCATTCTCATGAACATTTCGTGAAACCTTTTTTCAAGGTTCTTAGTTTCCTTGCATTGGGCTAGAGCATGTTCTTTCAGCTCACAGAAATTTCTCATTATCCACCTTCTGAAGCCTGATTCTATTGATTCCTCACATTCATTTTCTATCAGGCCTTGTTCAATTGGTGATGAGGCACTGCAATCCTCTGTAGGAGGAAAGGCATTCTGATTTCGGGTGTTTTCAGCCTTTTTGTGCTGGTTTCTTCCCATCTTTGTGGATTTATCCACCTGTCGTCTGTGTAATTACTGACTTTCAGATTAGGTCGCTGAGTGGACGTCCAGCTTGTTGGTAAAGTTTTTTCTGTTTCTTAGTTTTCCTTCATCAGACGCCCCTCCCCCACAGAGCTGGACCTTCCCCGGTTCAGCTGTTCTTGCTGTGAAACTCTCAATCCTCAGCAGTTCCAACTGCTGTTTTTATTTTTATTTTGTGGAGGGGGGTACCAGCCTTCCCCTGCAGTGACCCACTACGCCGGCTGAAACAGCAGCGTTAAGATTCGTGGTGCTTTCTGCCCGGGAATCTCCTGGTCTGGTTCCCCCACTTCAGTCCGCTTTTCAATCAGCTGAATGGGAGACTCTGCCTTCCCGGAGCTCCAAACACCAACCAAAAGGGCACTCAGTCCCGTATACTCCAGACTGAGAACCACCGCGCCTGGGCGCCTGCAAAACGGCCGCGCCCTCCAAAAGAGTCACGCTGGCGACCCGTGGGGCTCCTCCGCCAAGAATCTCTTGGTCCGTGGGCAATAAACATTTGTCTGAAAATGTGGCGTCCACTCACTCTCTGCGCTTTCAGAGGGAGCTACAATCCTGAGCTGCTGCTAATCGGCCATCTTGGATCTCTCTCTGTACTGTGTTATAAAAAATAAACACCTTATACATTTACTCTGTTGTAAAACAAATACACCCCCTATTTCCACAATGCTATAAAAATTATAAACCCTCAATTTGTACTCTGTTATAAAAAATATACTCCCTCTACCTGTACCTTGTCTTAAATACTACCTCTGTTTCTACTCTGTAATAAAAATTATTCACCCTAACTTTGTACTCTGTTATAAAAATATATATACCCTCTTGTTGTACTATGTTTTATAATAAATACACCCTCAATTTGTACTCTGTCATAAAAAATATACTCCCTCTACCTGTACTCTGTTTTGTAATAAAGACAACCTCTTTTTCTACTCTGATATAAAAAATATTCACCCTCATTTTGAACTCTGTTATAAAAAATATATACCCTCTGTATGTACTCTGCTTTAAAACAAATCCTACCTCTATTGATACTGTGTTATAAAAAATATACAGCCTATACATGTACTCTGTTTTAAAACAAACACATCCCCTAATTCCACACTTATATAAAAATTGTACACCCTCAATTTGTACTCTGTTATAAAAAATGTACTAACTCTACCTGTACTCTATTTTAAAATAAATACAACCTCTGTTTCTACTCGGTATTAAAAAATATTCACCCTCATTTAGTACTCTGTTTTAAAATATATATACCCTCTATATGTACTTTCTTTTAAAATAAATAGTTTCTCTATTGGTACTCTGTTATAACAAATATACACCCTATACATGTACTCTGTCTTAAAACAAATACATCCCCTATTTCTACACTGCTATAAAAATTTTTCACCCTCTATTTGTACTCTGTTATAAAAAATATACTCCCTCTTCATGTACTCTGTTTTACAATAAATACAACATCTGTTTCTACCCTGTAATAAAAAATATTCACCCTTATTTAGTACTCTGTTTTAAAATATATATACCCCTGTAGTTGCACTCTCTTTTAAAATAAATACTATCTCTTTTTCACTCTGTTATAATAAATATACACCCTCTACATGTACCCCTTTATAAAATAAATACACGCTCTATTTCTACACTGTTTTAAAAATCATACACCCTCAATTTGTACTCTGTTACAAAAACATACTCCCTCTATCTGTACTGTTTTAAAATAAATATACCCTCTATTTCTTCACTGTTATGAAAATTATACACCCTCTATTTGTACTCTGTTATAAAACATATATTCCATCTACCTGTACTCTGTTTAACAATAAACACAACCTCTGTTAATACTCTGTTATAAAAAATATTCACAATCAGTTTGCACTCTGTTATAAAAAATATATACCTTCTGGTTGTATTGTCTTAAAATAAATACTGCCCCTCTTTGTATTCTGTTATAAAAAATATAAACCCTATACATATACTCTGTTTTAAAACAAATACAGCCTCAAATTCTACACTGCTGTAAAAATTATACACCCTCAATTTTTACTTTTATAAAAAATATACTGTCTACCTGTACTCTTTTTTTAAAGTAAATACAACCTCTGTTTCTACTCTGTAATAAAAAATATTCACCCTCATTTTGTACTCTGTTTTAAAATGTAAATAACCTCTAGATGTAGTGTCTTTTAAAATAAATGCTACCTCTATTTGTACTCTGTTATAAAAAATGTGCACCCCAATAGGTGTACTCTGTTTTAAAACAAATACACCCCCTCTTTCTACACTTCTATAAAAATTATACACCCTAAATTTGTACTCTGTTATAAAAAATATACTCCCTCTACCTGTACTCTGTTTTAAAATAAATAAAACCTCTGTTTCTACTCTGTAATAAAAAATATTCACCCTCATTTTGTACTCTGTTTTAAAATGTAAATAACCTCTAGATGTAGTCTCTTTTAAAATAAATGCTACCTCTATTTGTACTCTGTTATAAAAAATGTGCACCCCAATAGGTGTACTCTGTTGTAAAACAAATACACCCCCTCTTTCTACACTTCTATAAAAATTATACACCCTAAATTTGTACTCTGTTATAAAAAATATACTCCCTCTACCTGTACTCTGTTTTAAAATAAATAAAACCTCTGTTTCTACTCTGTAATAAAAAATATTCACCCTCCTTTATTACTCTGCTTTAATATACATATACCTTCTAGTTGTGCTCTCTTTTAAAATAAATACTCTCTCTATTCGTACTCAGTTACAAAAAATATACACCCTCTACATATACTCTGTTTTAAAATAAATACACCCTCTATTTCTACCCTGTTATAAAAATTATACACCCTCAATTTGTACTCTGTTATAAAAAATATACTCCCTCTCCCTGTAGTCTGGTTTTCATTAAACACAACCTCTGTTTCTACTCTGTTATAAAAAATATTCACCCTCACTTTGCACTCTGTTATAAAGATATATACCCTCCGGGGTGTACTCTGTTTTTAAAATAAATTCTAACACTATTTGTACTCTGTTAAAAAAAATATACAAACTAAATATGTACCCTGCTTTAAAAAAAATACACAAAGAATTTCTACACTGCTATAAAAATTATACACCCACAATTTGTACTCTGCTATAAAAATATACTCCCCTCTACCTGTGCTCTGTTTTAAAATAAATACACCCTCTATTTCTTCATGGTTATAAAATTATACACCCTCAATTTGTACTCTGTTATAAAAAATATTCTCCATCTACCAGAACCCTGTTTTACAATAGACACAACCTCTGTTTCTACTCTGTTATAAAAAATATTCACCCTCATTTTGTACTCTGTTATAAAAAATATATATCCTATGTGTGTACTCTGTTGTAAAATAAATACTACCTATATTTGTACTCTGTTATAAAAAATATACACCCAATATCTTTTCTCTGTTATAAAAGAAATAATCCCCCTATTTCTACACTGTTATAAAAATTATACACCTTCAAATTGTACTCTGTTATAAAAATATACTCCCTCTACCTGTACTCTGAATTGAAATTAATAAAACCTCTGATTCTACTCTGTAATAAAAAATATTCAAACTCATTTAGTACTCTGTTTTAAAATATACATACCCTCTAGTTGCACTCTCTTTTAAAATAAATGCTATCTATAATTGTACTGTGTTATAAAAAATATACACCCACTACATATACTCTGTTTTAAAATAAATACACACTCTATTTCTGCACTGTTATAAAAATTATACACCCTCAATTTGTACTCTGTTATAGAAAATATTCTCGCTCTACCTGTACTCTGTTTTACAATAAACACAACCTCTGTTTCGACCCTGTTATAAAAAATATTCAAACTCACTTTTTACTCTGTTATAAAAATATATACCCTCTGTGTGTACTCTGTTTTTAAATAAATACTACCTCTATTTGTACTCTGTTAAAAAAATATATACCCTATTCATGTACTCTGTTTTAAAGCAAATATAACCACTATTTCTACAATGCTATAAAAATTATACATCCTGAATTTGTACTCTGTTATAAAAAATATACTCCCTCTATGTGTACTCTGTTTAAAATAAATACAACCTCTCTTTCTTTGTAATAAAAAATATTCACCCACAATTAGTACTCTGTTTTAAAATATATATACCCTCTAATTGCATTCTCTTTTAATATAAATACTATCCCTATTTTTATTCTCTTATAAAAATATACACCCTCTACCTGTACTCTGTATAAAAATAACTACACACTCAATTTCTACACTGTTATAAAAATTATACACAGTCAATATTTACTCTGTTATAAAAAATATACTCAATCTACCTGTACTCTGTATTACACAAAAACCTCTGTTTCTACTCTCTTATAAAAAATACTCATCCTCACTTTGTACTCTGTTATAAAAAATATGTACACTCTGGGTGTACACTGTTTTAAAATAAATACTACCTCTATTTGTACTCTGTTATAAAAATATGCACCCTATATATATACTCTGTTTAAAACAAATAAACCCCCTATTTCTGCACTGCTATAAAAATTGTACATCCTCAATTTGTACTCTGTTATAAAAAATATACTCCCTCTACCTGTAATCTGGTTTAATTTAAATACAACCTCTGTTTCTACTGTATAATAAAAAATATTCACCCTCATTTAGCACTGTGTTTTAAAATATATGTACACTATTGTTGTACTCTCTTTTAAAATAAATACTATCTCTATTTTTACTCTGTTATGAAAAATATACACCCTCTAAATGCACTCTGTTTAAAATAAATACACCCTCAATTTCTACACTGTCATAAATTTATACACCCTCAATTTGCTCTCTGTTATATAAAACTTACTCCCTCTCCCTGTGCTCTGTTTTACAATAAACACATCCTCTGTTTCTACTCTGTTATAAAAAATATTCACCCTCACTTTGTACTCTGTTATAAAAAATACATACCCTCTTTGTGTAGTCTGTTTTAAAATAAATACTACCTCTATTTGAACCCTGTTATAAAAAATATACACCCTAAATATATACCCTGCTTAAAAACAAATACACCCCCAATTTCTACACTGCTATAAAAAATATACACCCTCAGTTTGACACTGTTATAAAAATATACTCCCTCTACCTGTACTCTGTTTTAAAATAAATAAAACCTCTGTTTCTACTCTGTAATAAAAAATATTCACCCTCATTTAGCACTCTGATTTAAAATATATATGCCCTCAAGTTGTACTCTCTTTTAAAATAAATACCATCCCTATTCTTAATCTGTTATATAAAATATACACCAATGCATGTACTCTCTTTTAAAACAAATACACCCCCTATTTCTACAATGCTACAAAAATTATACACCCCCAATTTGTATTCTTTAATAAAAAATATACTCCCTCTACCTGTACTCTGTTTTGAAATAAATAAAACCTCTGTTTCTACTCTGTAATAAAAAATATTCACCCTCATTTAGTACTCTGTTAAAAAATATATATTCCCTAGAGATGTACTCTCTTTTGAAATAAATACTATCTCCATTTGTACTCTGTTATAAAAAATATATACACCCTCTATATGTACTGTTTTAAAATAAATGCACCCTCTATTTCTACACTGTTATAAAAATTATACACCCTCAATTTGTACTCTGTTATAAAAATATGCTCCCTCTACCTGTACTCTTTTTTACAATAAACACAACCTCTGTTTCTACTCTTTTATAAAATACATTCACCCTCACTTTTTATTCTGTTATAAAAAATATATACCCTCTGTGTGTTCTTTCTTTTAAAATAAATACTACCTCTATTTGCACACTGTTATAAAAAATATACAACCTTTACATGTACTCTGTTTTAAAACAGATACACCCAATATTTCTACACTGCTATAACAATTTTCCACTCTTAATTGGTAATCTATTATAAAAAATATACTCCCTCTACCTGTACTCTGCTTTAAAATAAATACAACCTCTGTTTCTACTGTGTAATAAAAAATATAAACAGTCATTTTGTACTCTGATTTAAAATATATATACCCACTGTGTGTACTCTGTTTTAAAATAAATACTACCTCTATTTGTACTCTGTTATAAAAAATATACTCCCTCTACCTGTACTCTGTTTTAAAATAAATACAACCTCTGTTTCTACTCTGTAATAAAAAATATTCACCCTCATTTAGTACTCTGTTTTAAAATATATATACTCACTAGTTGTACTCCCTTTCCAAATAAATACTATCCCTATTTGTACTCTGTTATAAAAAATATACACCGTTACAGCCTCTTTATGTTCTCTGTTTTAAAACAAATACACACTCTTTTTCTACACTGCTATAAGAAATATACACCCTCAATTTGTACTCTGTTATAAAAAATATGCTCCCCTCTTCCTGTAGTCTGTTTTAAAATAAATACAACGTCTGTATCTACTCTGTAATAAAAAATATTCACCCTCATTAGTACTCTGTTTTAAAATATATATACCCTCTATATGTACTCCCTTTTAAAATAAATACTATCTCTTTTTGTACTCTGTTTTAAAAAATATACACCCCCTACATGTACTCTGTTTTAAAATAAATACACCCTCTATTTCTACACTGTTATACAAATTATATACCCTCAATTTGTTCTCTTTTATAAAAACTGTATTCCCTCTCCCTGTACTCTGTAGTACAAGAAACACAACCTCTGTTACTACTATGTTACAACAAATATTCACCCTCACTTTGTACTCTTTTATAAAAAATATATACCCTCTGGGTGTACTCTGTGTTAAAATAAATACTATCCCTATTTGTACTCTGTTATTAAATATATACACCCTATATATATACTCTGTTTTAAAACAAATACACCCTCTATTTCTACACTGGTATAAAAATTATACAATCTCAATTTGTACTCTGTTATAAAAAATATAATCCCTCTACCTGTGCACTGTTTTACAATAAATACAACCACTATCTACCCTGTTATGAAAAATATTCACTCTCACTTTGTACTCTGTTATAAAAAATATATACCCTCTGGGTGTACTCTGTGTTAAAATAAATACTATCCCTATTTGTACTCTGTTATTAAATATATACACCCTATATATACACTCTGTTTTAAAACAAATACACCCTCTATTTCTACACTGGTATAAAAATTATACAATCTCAATTTGTACTCTGTTATAAAAATGTAATCCCTCTACCTGTGCACTGTTTTACAATAAATACAACCACTATCTACCCTGTTATGAAAAATATTCACTCTCACTTTGTACTCTGTTATAAAAAATATATACCCTCTGGGTGTACTCTGTTTTAAAATAAATACTACCTCTATTTGTACTCTGTTATAACAAATATACACAATATACACGTACTCTGTTCTAAAACAAATACACCCCTTATTTCTACACTGCTATAAAAATTTTACACCCTCAATTTGTACTCTGTTAAAAAAATATACTCCCCTCTACCTGTACTCTATTTGAATTTAAATACAACCTCTGTTTCTACTCTGTAATAAAAAATATTCACCCTCATTTAGTACTCTGTTTAAAATATATATACCCTCTTGTTCTATTCTCTTTTAAAATAAATTATATCTCTATTTGTTCTCTGTTATAAAAAACATACACCCTCTACATGTACTCTGTTTTAAAATGAATACACCCTATATTTCTACACTGTTATAAAAATTATACAATCTCAATTTGTACTCTGTCATAAAAACACACTCCCTCTACCTGGGCTCTGTTTTGCAATAAACACAACCTCTGTTTCTACACTGTTATAAAAAATATTCACCCTCACATTGTACTCTGTTATAAAAATATATACCCTCTGGTTGTACTCGGTTTTAAAATAAATACTACCTCTATTTGTACTCTGTTATAAAAAATATATACCCTATATATGCACTCTGTTTTAAAACAAATACACCCCCAATTTCTACAGTGCTATAGAAACTGTACACCCTCAATTTGTACTCTGTTATAAAAAATATACTCCCTCTACCTGTACTCTGTTTTACAATAAACACAACCTCTCTTTCTACAATATTATAAAAAATATTCACCCTCACTTTTTACTCTGTTTTAAGAAATATATACCCTCTTTTTTGTACTCTGTTTTAAAATGAATACTACCACTATTAGTACTCTGTTATAAAAAATATACATCCTTTACATGTTCTCTGTTTTAAAACAAATACACCCAATATTTCTACACTGCTTAAAAAATTTTACACCCTCAATTTGTACTCTTATAAAAAATATACTCCCTCTAACTGTACTCTGTTTTACAATAAACACAACCTCTGTTTCTACTCTGAAATAACAAATATTCACCCACATTTTGTACTCTGTTTTAAAATATATATACCCTCTAGTTGTACTCTCTTTCAATATAAATAATATCTCTACTTGTACTCCGTTACAAAAAAATATACACCCTCTACTACTACTCTGTTTTAAAATAAATGCACGCTCTACTTCTACACTGTTATAAAAATTATACAATCTCAATTTGTACTCTGACATGAAAAATATACACCCTCTACCTGTACTCTCTTTTACAATAAACACAACCTCTGTTTCTACTCTGCTATAAAAAATATTCACCCTCACTTTGTACTCTGTTATAAAAAATATATAACCTCTGTTTGTACTCGGTTTTAAAATAAATACTACCTCTATTTGTACTCTGTTATTAAAAATATACACCCTAAATATGTACTCTTCTTAAAAACCAATACACCCCCTTTTTCTACACTGCTATAAAAATTACACACACTCAATTTGTACTCTGTTATGAAAAATATACTCCCTCTACCTGTACTCTATAGTACAAGAAACACAGCCTCTGATTCTACTCTGTTATAAAAAATACTCTCCCTCATTTTGTACTCTCTTTTAAATAATATATACCCTCTGGGTGTACTCTGTTTTAAAATAAATACTACCTCTATTTGTATCCTGTTATAAAAAAAATACACACCCTATATATGTCCTCTGTTTTAAAACAAAAACACCCCCTATTTCTAGACTGCTATAAAAATTATACACCCCTCAAATTGTACTCTGTTATAAAATATATACTCCCTCTACATGTGCTCTGTTTTAAAATAAATACACACTCTATTTCTACAATGTTATAAAAATTATACACCCTCAATTTGTTTTGTGTTATAAAAAATATACACCCTCTGCCTGTACTCTTTTAAAACAAATACAACCTGTGTTTCTACTCCGTAATAAAAAATATTCCCCCTCATTTAGTACTCTGTTTTATTATATATATACCCTCTAGATGTAATCTCTTTTAAAATAAATACTACCTCTATTTGTACTATGTTATAAAAAATATACTCCCTCTACCTATACTCTCTTTTACAATAAACACAAACTCTGTTTCCACTATGTTATAAAAATATTCACCCACACATTGTACTCTGTTATTAAAAATACATGCCCTCTCGGTGTACTCTGTTTTAAAATAAATACTTCCTCTATTTGTACTCTGTTATACAAAATATACACCCTATACATGTACTCTGCTTTAAAACAAATACACCCCATATTTCTAAACTACTATAAAAATTATACACCCTCATTCTGTACTCTGTTTTAAAAAATATACTGCCTTTACCTGTACTCTGTTTTAAAATGAATACAACTTCTGTTTCTACTCTGTAATAAAAATATTCACCCTCAGTAATTCTCTGTTTTAAAATATAAATACCCTCTAGTTTTACTTTCCTCTAAAATAAATATCTATTTGTACTCTGTTATAAAAATTATACACCCTCTACATGTACTCTGTTTGAAAATAAATACACCCTCTATTTCTACAGTTATAAAAATTATACACCCTCAGTTTGTACTCTGTTATAAAAAATATACTCCCTCTCCCTGTACTCTGTTTTAAAATAAATATATCCTATGTTTCTACTCTGTAATAAAACATATTCACCCTCATTTAGTACACTGTTTTAGAATATATATACCCTGTATTTTTACTCTCTTTTAAAATAAATGCTATCTCTATTTGTACTCTGTTATAAAAAATATACACCCAACACATGTACTCTGTTTTAAAACAAATACACCCCGTATTTCTACACTGCTATAAAAATTATACATCCTCAATTTGTACTCTGTTATAAAAAATATAGTCCCTCTGCCTGTACTCTGTTTTAAAATAAATACAACCTCTGTTTCTACCCTATAATAAAAAATATTCACCCTCATTAAGTACTCTGTTTTAAAACATATATACCCTGTGCGTGTACTCTGTTTTAAAATAAATACTACCTCTATTTGTACTCTGTTATAAAAAATATACACCCTATGCATGCACTCTGCTTTAAAACAAATACACCCCATATTTCTAAACTGCTATAAAAATTATACACCCTCAATCTGTACTCTGTTATAAAAATATACTCCCTTTACCTGTTCTCTGTTTTAAAATGAATAGAACTTCTGTTTCTACTCTGTAATAAAAATATTCACCCTCAGTAATTCTCTGTTTTAAAATGCATATACCCTCTAGTTGTACTCTCTTCTAAAATAAATAATATATCTATTTGTACTCTGTTATAAAAAATATACACCCTCTACATGTACTCTGTTTGAAAATAAATACACCCTCTATTTCTACAGATATAAAAATTATACACCCTCAGTTTGTACTCTGTTATAAAAAATATACTCCCTCTCCCTGTACTCTGTTTTAAAATAAATATATCCTCTGTTTCTACTCTGTAATAAAACATATTCACCCTCATTAAGTGCACTGTTTTAAAATATATATACCCTGTATATTTACTCTCTTTTAAAATAAATGCTATCTCTATTTGTACTCTGTTATTAAAAATATACACCCTATACATGTACTGTGTTTTAAAACAAATACACCCCGTATTTCTACACTGCTATAAAAATTATACACCCTCAGTTTGTACTCTGTTATAAAAAATATACTCCCTCTACCTGTACTCTGTTTGAAAATAAATACAACCTCTGTTTCTACTCTGTAATAAAAAATATTCACCCTCATTTATTACTCTGTTTTAAAATATATATACCCTCTATTTGTACTCTTTTAAAAGAAATACTATCACTGTTTTTACTCTGTTATAAAAATTATACACCCTCTACATGTACTCTGTTTTAAAATAAATACACCGTCTATTTCTACACTGTTATAAAAATTATACACCATCAATTTGTACTCTGTTATATAAAATATATTCCCTCTACCTGTACTTTGTTTTACAATAAACACAACCTCTGTTTCTACTCTGTTATAAAAAATTATTCACCCTGACTTTGTACTCTGTTTTAAAAAATATATAACCTCTGTGTGTACTCTGTTTTAAAATAAATACTACCTCTATTTGTACTCTGTTATAAAAAATATACACCATATATATGTACTCTGTTTTAAAAAAAATACACCAACAAATTCTACACTGCTATAAAAATTATACACTCTCAGATTGCACTCTGTTATAAAAAATATAGTAACTCTACCTGTCCTCTATTTTAAAATAAATACACCCTCTGTTTCTACACTGTAATTAAAAATATTCACCCTCATTTAGTACTCTACTTTAAAATATATATACCCTCTTTCTGTACTCTCTTTTAAAATAAATACTATCTCTATTTGTACTCTGTTATAGAAAATACACACCCTCTACCTGTACTCTGATTTAAGATAAATACACCCTCTATTTCTACACAGTTATAAAAATTATACAATCTCAGTTTCTACTCTGTTATTAAAAATATTCTTCCTGTACCTCTACACTGTTTTACAATAAACACAACCTCTCTTTCTACTCTGTTATAAAATATATTCACCCTCCCTTTTTACTCTGTTATAAAAAATATATAGCCTAAGGGTGTACTCTGTTTTAAAATAAATATTATCTCTATTTGTAATATGCTGTAAAAATTATACACAATATGAATGGTCTCTGTTTTAAAACAAATACACACCCTATTTCTACACTGCTATAAAAATTTAACAACCTCAATTTGTACTCTGTTGTAAAAAATATACTCCCTCTTCCTTTACTCTGTTTTAAAATAAATACAACCTCTGTTTCTACTCTGTAATAAAATATATTCACCCTCATTTATTACTCTGTTTTAAAATATATATATCCCCTAGTTCTATTCTTTTAAAATAAATACTATCACAATTTGAACTCTGTTATAAAAAATACACTCCTCTACATGTACTCTGTTTTAAAATAATTACACCCTCTATTTCTACACTGTTATAAAAATTATACACCCTCAATTTTTACTTTGTTGTAAAAAATATACTCCCTCTACCTGTACTCTGTTTTACAATAAACAGAACCTCTGTTTCTACTTTGTTATAAATAATAGTCACCCTCCCTTTGTACTCTGTTACAAAAAATATATACCGTTGGGGTGTACTCTGTTTTAAAATAAATATTCTCTCTATTTGTACTCTGTTATAAAAATATACACCCTATGCATGTACTCTGTTTTAGAACAAATACACCCCTTATTTCTAGACAGCTATAAAATTTTACACCCTCAATTTGCACTCTGGCATAGAAAATATACTCCCTCTACCTGTACTGAGTTTTAAAATAAATAAAACCTCTGTTTCTACCCTGAAATAAAAATATTCACCATCATTTAGTACTCTGTATTAAAATATATATACCCTATAGTTGTACTCTCTTTTAAAGTAAATACTATCTCTATTTTTACTCTGTTATAAAAATATACACCCTCCACATATAATGTGTTTTTAAATAAATATGCCCAATGCTTCTACACTTTTATAAAAATTATACACCCTCAATTTATACTCTGCTATAAAAAATATATTCCCCCTCTACCTGTACACTGTTTTAAAATAAATACAGCCTCTGTTTCTACACTCTAATAATAAATATTCACCCTCATCTAGTACTCTGTTTTAAAATATATATACCCTCTAGTTGTACTCTCTTTTAAAATAAATACTATCAATATTTGTACTGTGTTATAAAAATATACACCCTCTACATGTACTCTGTTTTAAAATAAATACACCCTCTATTTCTACAATGTTATAAAAACTATACACCCTCAATTTGTTTTGTGTTATAAAAAATATACACCCTCTACCTGTACTCTGTTTTACAATAAACACAACGTCTGTTTCTACCCTGTTATAAAAAATATTCACCCTGACTTTGTACTCTGTTATAAAAATATATACCCTCTGTGTGTATTTCGTTTTAAAATAAATACTACCTCTATATGTACTATGTTATAAAAATTATACACTCTATACCTGTACTCTGTTTTAAAACAAATACAACCCCTATTTGTACACTGGTACAAATGGTATACACCCACAATTTTTACTCTGTTATAGAAAACATATACCCTCTGTGTGTACTTTCTTTTAAAATAAACACTACCTCTATTTGAACTCTGTTATAAAAAATATACACCCTGTACAAGTACTCTGTATTAAAATAGATAAACCAAATATTTCTACACTGCTATAAAAATTTTACACCCTCAATATATACTCTGTCATAAAAAAAATACTCCCTCTACATGTACTCTGTTTTAAAATAAATACAACATCTGTTTCCACTCTGTAATACAAAATATTCAAACTCATTTAGTACTCTGTTTTAAAATATATATACCCTCTGGGTGTACTCGGCTTTAAAATAAATACTACCCCTATTTGTACTGTGTTATAAACAATATACTCCCTCTACCTGTACTCTGTTTTAAAATAAATACACACTCTATTTCTACACCGTTATAAAAATTATACACCCTTAATTTGTACTCTGTTATAAAAAATATACTAACTCTACCTGTAGTCTGTTTTACAATAAACACAACATCTGTTTCTACCCTATTATATAAAATATTCATCCTCACTTTGTACTCTATTATAAAAAATATATACCCTCTCGGTGTTCTCTGTTTTAAAATAAATACTACCTCTATTTGTACTCTGTTATAAAAAATAAACACCCTACAGATGTACTCTCTTTTAAAACAAATACACCCCCTCTGTATACACTGTTATAAAAATTATACACCCTCAATTTGTGCTCTGTTATAAAAAATATACTCCCTCTTCCTGTAGTTATTTTTACAATAAACACCACCTCTGATTCTACACTGTTATAAAAAATAATCGCCCTCACTGTGGACTCTGTTTAAAATAAATACTACCTCTATTTGTACTCTGTTATAAAAAATATATACCCTATACATGTACTCTGTTTTAAAACAAATACACCCCCTATTTCTACACTGTTATAAAAATTTTACACACTGAATTAGTACTCTGTTATAAAAAATATACTCCCTCTACGTGTACATGGTTTTAAAATAAATACAACCTCTGTTTCTACTCTAAAAAAAAATATTCACCCTCATTTAGTACTGTTTTATAATATGTATACCCTCCAGTCGTATTATTTTAAAATAAATACTATCTCTATTTGAACCCTGTTATAAAAAATATACAACCTCTACATGTACTCTGTTTTAAAATAAATACACCCTCTATTTCTACACTGTTACAAAAATTATACACCCTTAATTTGTACTCTGTTATAAAAAATATACTAACTCTACCTGTAGTCTGTTTTACAATAAACACAACATCTGTTTCTACTCTATTATATAAAATATTCACCCTCACTTTGTACTCTATTATAAAAAATATATACCCTCTGGGTGTACTCTGTTTTAAAGTAAATACTACCTCTATTTGTACTCTGTTATTAAAAAATATACACCCTATAAACGTACTCTGTTTTAAAACAAATACTCCCCCTACATCTACACTGTTTTAAAAATTTTACACCCTCAATTTGTACTCTGTTATAAAAAACATACTCCCTCTACCTGTACTCTGCTTTAAAATAAATACAACCTATGTTTCTAATGTGTAATAAAAAATATTCATGCTCATTTAGTACTCTGTTTTAAAATATATGTACCCTCTTCTTTTACTCTCTTTCAAAATAAATACTATACCTATTTTTACTCTGTAATAAAAAATATACACCCTCTACATGTACTCTGTTTTAAACTAAATACACCCTCTATTTCTATACTGTTACAAAAATTATACGCCCTCAATTTGTACTGTGTTATAAAATGCATACTCCCTTTACCTGTGCTCTGTTTTACAATAAACAAAACCTCTGTTTTTACTCTGTTATAAAAAATATTCAGCCTCACTTTTTATTCTGTTATAAAATATGTATACCCTCAGGGGCATCTCTGTTTTAAAATAAATTCTACCTCTATTTCTACTCTGCTATAAAAAATATACACCCTATATATGAACTCTGTTTTAAAAATATACACCCCCTAATTCTACACTGCCATAAAAATTATACGCCCTCAAACTGTACTCTGTTATAAAAAATATACTAACTCAACCTGTACTCTATTTTAAAATAAATACAACCTCTGTTTCTACTCTGTAATAAAAAATATACTCCCTCATTTAGTACTCTGTTCTAAAATACATATACCCTCTAGATATACCCTCTTTTAAAATAAATACTATCTCTATTTCTATTCTGTTATATAAATTATACACCCTCTACATGTACTCAGATTTAAAATATTACACCCTCTATTTCTACACTGTTATAAAACTTATAAAACCTCAATTTGTACTCTCTTATTAAAAATATTCTCTCTCTACCTGTACTCTGTTTTACAATAAACGCAACCTCTGCTTCTACTCTATTATGAAAAATATTCACCCTCATATTATACTCCGTTATAAAAAATATATACCCTCTGGGTGTACTCTGTTTTAAAATAAATACTACCTCTATATGTACTGTGTTATAAAAAATATACACCCTAAACATGTACTCTGTTTTAAAATAAATAATCAACCTATTTCTACACTGCTCTAGAAATTTTACACCCTCAATTTGTACTCTGCTATAAAAAATATACTCCCTCTACCTGTACTCTGTTTTAAAATAAATATAACCTCTGCTTCTACTCTGTAATAAAAAATATTCACCCTCATTTAGTACTCTGTTTTAAAATATATATACCCTCTTTTTGTACTCTCATTTAAAATAAATGCTATCTGTATTTGTACTCTGTTATATATATATATTTTTTATTTTTTTTTTATTGCATTTTAGGTTTGGGGGTGCATGTGAAGAACATGGAAGATTGTTGCATAGGTACACACATGACAGTGTGATTTGCTGCCTTCCTCCCCATCACCTATATCTGGCATTTCTCCCCATGCTATCCCTCCCCAACTTCCCACCCCCTACTATCCCTCCCCTTTTTCCCCTCGACAGACCCCAGTGTGTGATACTCCCTTCCATATGAGTGAGAACATGCGGTGTTTGATTTTCTGTTCTTGTGTCAGTTTGCTGAGAATGATGGTTTCCAGGTTCATCCATGTCCCTACAAAGGACACGAACTCATCGTTTTTGATGGCTGCATAATATTCCATGGTGTATATGTGCCACATTTTCCCTGTCCAGTCTATCATTGATGGGCATTTGGGTTGGTTCCAGGTCTTTGCTATTGTTAACTGTGCTGCAATGAACATTCGTGTGCATGTGTCCTTATAGTAGAACGATTTATAGTCTTTTGGATATATACCCAGTAATGGCATTGCTGGATCAAATGGAATTTCTATTTCTAGGTCCTTGAGGAATCGCCACACCGTCTTCCACAATGGTTGAACTAATTTACACTCCCACCAACAGTGTAAAAGTGTTCCTATTTCTCCACATCCTCTCCAGCATCTGTTGTCTCCAGATTTTTTAATGACCGCCATTCTAACTGGCGTGAGATGGTATCTCAATGTAGTTTTGATTTGCATTTCTCTAATGACCAGTGATGATGAGCATTTTTTCATATGTTTGTTGGCTTCATGTATGTCTTCTTTTGTAAAGTGTATGTTCATATCCTTCGCCCACTTTTGAATGGGCTTGTTTGTTTTTTCTTGTAAATGTGTTTCAGTTCTTTGTAGATTCTGGTTATCAGCCCTTTGTCAGATGGGTAGACTGCAAAAATTTTTTCCCATTCTGTTGGTTGCCGATTCACTCTACTGACTGTTTCTTTTGCTGTGCAGAAGCTATGGAGTTTGATTAGGTCCCATTTGTCTATTTTGGCTTTTGTTGCCACTGCTTTTGGTGTTTTGGTCATGAAGTCCTTGCCTACACCTATATGTCCTGAATGGTTTTGCCTAGATTTTCTTCTAGGGTTTTTATGGTGTTAGGTCTTAAGTTTAAGTCTTTAATCCATCTGGAGTTAATTTTAGTGTAAGGTGTCAGGAAGGGGTCCAGCTTCTGCTTTCTGCACATGACTAGCCAGTTTTCCCAACACCATTTATTAAACAGGGGACTCGCTTCCACATTGTTTGTTTTTGTCAGGTTTGTCAAAGATCAGGTGGTTGTAGATGTGTTGTGTTGCGTCGGAGGTCTCTGTCCTGTTCCATTGGTCTATATCTCTGTTTTGGTACCAGTACCATGCTGTTTTGATTACTGTAGCTTTGTAGTATAATTTGAAGTCTGGGAGTGTGATGCCTCCAGCTTTGTTCTTTTTGCTTAGAATTGACTTGGCTATGCGGGCTCTCTTCTGGTTCCATATGAAGTTTAAGGTGGTTTTTTCCAGTTCTTCAAAGAAGGTCATTGGTAGCTTGATAGGGATAGCGTTGGAATCTGTAAATTACTTTGGGCAGTATGGCCATTTTGACAATATTGATTCTTCCTAGCCATGAACATGGAATATTTCTCCATCTGTTTGCGTCCTCTCTTATTTCACTGAGCAGTGGTTTGTAGTTCTCCTTGAAGAGGTCCTTTACGTTCCTTGTTAGTTGTATTCCTAGGTATTTTATTCTCTTTGTAGCGATTGTGAATAAATATACACCCCCTAACTCTACTCTGTTTTGAAATAAATACACCCTCTATTTCTACACTGTTCTATAAATTATACACCCTCAATTTGTACCCTGTTATAAAAAATATAGGCCCTCTGTGTGTACTCGGATTTAAAATAAATACTACCATTATTTTTACTCTGTTATAAAAAATATACACCCTATATATGTACTCTGCTTAAAAACAAATATGCCTCTTATTTCTACACTGCTATAAAAATTATACACCCTCAATTTTTACTCTGTTATTAAAAATATACTTCTTCTACCTGAACTCTGCTTTAAAATAAACACAACCTCTGTATCTACTTTGCAATAAAAAGTATTCGTCCTCATTTATTACTCTGTTTTATAATATATATTCCCTCTAGTTGTATTCTTTTAAAATAAATACTATCTCAATTTGTACTCTTTTATAAAAAATATGCACCCTCTACATCTACTCTGTTTTAAAATAAATACACCCTCTAGTTTGGCACTGTTATAAATATTATACACCCTCAAATTGTACTCTGCTATAAAAAATAAACTCCCTCTACCTGTACTCTGTTTTACAATAAACACAACCTCTGTTTCAACTCTGTTATAAGAAATATTCACCCTCACTTTGTACTCTGTTTTAAAAAATATATACCCTCTGGGTGTACTCTGTTTTAAAATTTATACTATCTCTATTTGTACTCTGTTATAGAAAATATACACCCTGTACATGTACTCTGGTTTAAAATAAATACACCCCTAATTCTACACTGCTATAAAAATTATACACCCACAATTTGTACTCTGTTATAAAAAATATACTCCCTCTAAATGTACTCTGCTTAAAAATAAATTCATCCTCTGTTTCTACTCTGTAATAAAAAATATTCCCCCTCATTTAGTACTCTTTTTAAAAATATATATACACTCTAGTTACACTCTCTTTTAAAATAAATACTATCTCTATTTGTACTTTTTTATAAAAAATATACACCCACTAAATGTACTCTGTTTTAAAATAAATACACCCTCTATTTCTACAGTGTTATATAAATTATACACCCTCAATTTGTACTCTGTTATAAAAAATATATTCCCTCTACCTGTACTCGGTTTTACAATAAATGCAACTTCTGTTTCTAATTTGTTATAAAATATATTCACCCTCACATTGTACTCTGCTTTAAAATATATATACCCTCTGGGTGTTCTCTGTTTGTTTTTTTTTTTTTTTTTTTTGTATATTAATGTATTTTATTGGAAATATGAAAATTGAGAAGGATACAATTAAGGATTAAAAATTGTACAAAAAAAGAAAGGCATGAAAATTTAACCTGGAAACAACTTTAGTGTTTTAAGAAAGGAGAACAAGCAAAATGAAATGCTATTTTATTGATAAAATTGTTGACTTATTACATTTGTTATCTTTTGTGGTAGTATGGGCTGAAAACACAGGGTTCTAGAAATATTGAAATAAATGTATGACTTAAAGATAAATATAATTTTAAACAGAAAAGTAAAGATGTTTCAGGGCTATCCCCTTAAATAAAAACATGCTTGGCCAAATTGTGATCTCATATTTTTTTCCAAAGGGGATAGAACAGAAAATGGATCTGATGTTGGATAGCATTTTAAATACGTCTATTAAAATACACTGATCATTAAAATGATAAAAGTAAGACATGTTTACATCAAAAACCTTATCCACCATGATCAAGTAGGCTTCATCCCGGGGATGCAAGGCTGGTTCAACATACGCAAATCTATAAACATAATCCACCACATAAACAGAACCAAAGACAAAAACCACATGATTATCTCAATTGATGCAGAGAAGGCCTTTGACAAAATTCAACAGCCCTTTATGCTAAAAACTCTCAATAAACTAGGTATTGATGGAACGTATCTCAAAATGATAAAAGCTATTTACGACAAACAAACAGCCAATATCATACTGAATGGGCAAAAACTAGAAGCGTTCCCTTTGAAATCTGGCACTAGACAAGGATGTCCTCTCTCACCACTCTTATTCAATATAGTACTGGAAGTTCTAGCCAGAGCAATCAGGCAAGAAAAAGAAATAAAGGGTATTCAAATAGGAAAGGAGGAAGTCAAATTGTCTTTATTTGCAGACGATATGATTGTATATCTAGAAGACCCCATCGTCTCAGCCCAAAATCTCCTGAAACTGATAAGCAACTTCAGCAAAGTCTCAGGATATAAAATCAATGTGCAAAAATCACAATCATTCCTATACACCAATAACAGACTTCAAGACAGCCAAATCAAGAACCAACTGCCATTCACAATTGCTACAAAGAGAATAAAATACCTAGGAATACAACTAACAAGGAACGTAAAGGACCTCTTCAAGGAGAACTACAAACCACTGCTCAATGAAATAAGAGAGGACACAAACAGATGGAGAAATATTCCATGTTCATGGCTAGGAAGAATCAATATTGTCAAAATGGCCATACTGCCCAAAGTAATTTACAGATTCAACGCTATCCCTATCAAGCTACCAATGACCTTCTTTGAAGAACTGGAAAAAACCACCTTAAACTTCATATGGAACCAAAAGAGAGCCCGCATAGCCAAGTCAATTCTAAGCAAAAAGTGTTCTCTGTTTTAAAATAAATACTACCTCTATTTGTACTCTGTTATAAAAAATAAACACCCTTTAGATGTACTCTGTTTTAAAACAAATACACCCCCTCTGTATACAATGTTATAAAAATTATACATGCTCAATTTCTGCTCTGTTATAAAAAATATACTCCCTCTTCCTGTAGTTATTTTTTTTATTATTTATTTATTTTTTTAATTGCATTTTATTTTTGGCGGTACATGTGAAGAACATGGAAGATTGTTATGCTTGTATATCTAGTTATTTTTACAATAAACACCACCTCTGATTCTACACTGTTACAAAAAATAATCGCCCTCACTTTACACTCTGTTATAAAACATATATACCCTCTGGGTGGACTCTGTTTAAAATAAATACTACCTCTATTTGTACTCTGTTATAAAAAATACATACCCTATACATGTACACTGTTTTAAAACAAATACACCCCCTATTTCTACACTGTTATAAAAATTTTACACGCTCAATTTGTACTCTGTTATAGAAAATGTTCTCCCTCTACGTGTACACTGTTTTAAAATAAATACAACCTCTGTTTCTACTCTAAAAAATATTCACCCACATTTAGTACTGTTTTATAATATATATAAAATCCAGTTGTATTATTTTAAAGTAAATACTATCTCTATTTGAACCCTGTTATAAAAAATATACACCCTCTACATGTACTCTGTTTTAAAATAAATACACCCTCTATTCCTACACTGTTATAAAAATTATACACCCTTAATTTGTACTCTGTTATAAAAAATATACTAACTCTACCTGTAGTCTGTTTTACAATAAACACAACCTCTGTTTCTACTCTGTTATAAAAAATACTCACCCTCACTTTCTACTCTGTTATAAAAAATATATAAAACCTGGGTGTCTCTGTTTTTAAATAAATACTACGTCTACTTGTACTCTGTTATAAAATGTATACACCCTATATATGTACTCTGTTTTAAAACAAATACACCCACTATTTCTGCACTGCTATAAAAATCTTACACCCTCAATTTGTACTCTGTTATAAAAAATATTCTCCCTCTTCCTGTAATCAATTTTAAAATAAATACAAACTCTGTTTCTACTCTGTAATAAAAAATATTCACCCTCATTTAGTACTCTGTTTAAAAATACATATACCCTCCTGTTGTACTCTCTTTTAAAATAAATACTGTCTCTATTTGTGTTCTGTTATAAAAAATATACACCCTCTACATGTACTCTGTTTTAAAATAAATACACCCTCTATTTCTACACTGTTATAAAAATTATACACCCTCAATTTTTACTCTGCTATAAAAATATACTCCCTCTACCTGAACTCTGTTTAACAAAAAACACAACTTCTGTTTCTACCATGTTATAAAAAATATTCACACTCACTTTGTACTCTGTTATAAAAAGTATAAGCCCTCTGGTTGTACCCTGTTTTAATTTAAATAGTACCCCTATTTGTACTCTGTTATAAATAATATACACTCTATACATGTACTCTGTTTTAAAACATATACACCCCCAATTTCTTCAGTGCTATAAAAATTACACACCCTCAATTTGTAGTCTATTATAAAAAATATACTTCCTCTACCTGTACTCTGTTTAACAATAAACACAATCTCAGTTTCTACACTGTTATAAAATATATTCACACTCAATTTTTACTCTGTCATAAAAAATATAAACCCTCCGTGTGTACTCTTTTAAAATAAATACTAACTCTGTTTGTACCCTGTTATAAAAAATATACACCCTATACATGTACTCTGTTTAAAAAAAAAATACTCCCCTAATTCTACACTGCTACAAATAATATATACCCTCAATTTGTAATCTGTTATAAAAAATATACTAACTCTAGCTGTACTCTATTTTAAAACAGATAAAACCTCTGTTACTACTCTGTAATAAAAAATATTCACCCTCATTTAAGACTCTGTGTTAAAATACATACACCCTCTAGATGTACTCTCTTTAAAATAAACAGTATCTCTATTTCTACTCTGTTATAACAAATATACACCCTCTACATGTAGTCTGTTTTAAAATAAATACACCCACTATTTCTACACTATTATAGAAATTATACACCCTCAATTTGTACTCTGATATAAAAAATATACTCCCTCTACCTGTACTCTGTTTAACAATAAACACAACTTCTGCTTCTGTTCTGCTTTAAAAAATATTCACCCTCACATTGTACTCTGTTCATAAAAATATATACCCTCTGGGAGTACTCTGTTTTAAAATAAATGATACCTCTATTTGTACTCTGTTATAAAAAATATACACCCTATACATGTACTCTGTATTAAAACATATACACCCCCAATTTCTACAGTGCTATAGAAATTATACACCCTCAATTTGCACTCTGTTATAAAAAATGTACTCCCTCTAACTGTACTCTGTTTTAATTTAAATGCATACTCTGTTTCTACTCTGTCATAAAGGTATTCACCCTTATTTAGTACTGTTTTAATATATATATACAACCTAGTTGTAATCTCTTTTAAAATAAATACAATTTCTGTTTGAACTCTGTTATAGAAAATATACACCCTCTACATGTACCCTGTTTTAACATAAATAAACCTTCTATTTCTACACTGTTATAAAAATTATACACCCTCAATTTGTACTCTGTTATAAAAAATATACTCCCTCTACCTGTCCTCTGTTTTACAATAAACACAACCTCTGTTTCTACTCTGTTATAAAAAATATTCACCCTCACTTTGTACTCTATTATAAAAAATATATACCCTCTCGGTGTACTCTGTTTTAATATAAATACTACCTTTATTGGTACTCTGTTTTAAAAAATATACACCCTATATATGCACTCTGTTTTAAAACAAATTCACCGCCAATTTCTACATTGCTATAAAAATTTTACACACTCAATTTCTACTCTCTTATAAGAAATAAACTCCCTCTAACTCTACTCTGTTTTAATTTAAATACAACCTCTGTTTCTACTCTGTAATAAAAAATATTCACCTTCATTTAGTACTCTGTTTTAAAATATATATACCCTGCAGTTGTACTCTCTTTTAAAATAAATACTATCTCTATTTGAACTCTGCTATAAAAATATACACCCTCTACAGGTACTCTGTTTTAAAATAAATACACCCTCTATTTCTACACTGTTATAAAATTTATACAAACTCAAATTGTTCTCTGTTATAAAAAAATATATACTACCACTCCCTGTACTGTGTTTTACAATAAACACAACCTCTGTTTCTACTCTGTTATAAAATATATTCACCCCCACTTTGTACTCTGTTATAAAAATATAAACCCTCTGGGAGTACTCTGTTTTACAATAAATGCTTTCAGTATTTGTACTCTGTTATAAATAATATACACCCTATACATGTACTCTGTTTTAAAACATATACACCCCATATTTCTACACTACTATAAAAATTATACACCTCAATTTATATTCTGTTATAACAAATATGCTCATTCTCCCTCTATTCTGTTTTAAAATAAACACAACCTCTGTTTCTACTCTGTTATAAAAATATTCACCCTCACTTTGTACTCTCTTATAAGAAATATATACCCTCTGGGTGTACTCTGTTTTAAAATAAATACTACCTCTATTTGTTCTCTGTTATAAAAAATATACACCCTATACATTTATTCTGTTTTAAAAGAAATACACCCCCTATTTCTGCACTGCTATAAAAATTATACAAACTCAATTTGTACTCTGTTATAAGAAATATTCTCCCTCTTCCGGTACTCTGTTTTAAAATAAATACAACCTCTGTTTCTACTCTGTAATAAAAAATATTCACCCTCATATAGTACTCTGTTTTAAAATATATATACCTCCATTTGTAGTCTTTTTTAATATGAATACTATCTCTACTTGTACTCTGTTATAAAAAATATACACCCTCTACATGTACTGTTTTAAAATAAATACACCCCTCTATTTGTACTCTGTTATAAAATATATA
>JAZHEH010000820.1:0-88571 GCA_036589455.1 Ateles fusciceps | reverse complement strand
TTTAAAAATAAAGATGAGGGGTCTTGCTTTGTCGACCAGCCTGGTGCCCAACTCCTCACTTCAAATGATCCTCCTGTCAGCCTCCCAAAGTGTTGGGATTACAGGTATGAGCCATCATACCTGGCCTAGCCTGGAAACATTTGCACCTGATCTGGGAGGCTCTGTTAAGTGTCTTTAAAAGTTCTTTTACATTCTGAGCCAGGTGCTGTGGCTCACGCCAGTAATCTCAGCACTTTAGGAAGCTGAGGGAGGCAGATCACCTAACGTCAAGTGTTTGAGACCAGCCTAGCCAACATGATGAAACCCTCGTCTCTACTAAAACACAAAAATTTGCCAGGTGTGGTGGTGTGCATCTGTAATTCCAGCTACTCAGGAGGCTGAGGCAGGAGAATCGCTTGAACCCAGGAGGCAGAGGTTGTGCAGTGAGTGGAGATCTCTCTCCATTGCACTCCAGCCTGGGCAGCAAGAGCAAAACTCCATCTCAAAAAAAAAAAAAATGTCTTTTACGTTCTCTCTTTATTCATCCATTCTTTAGAAATCAAAGCTGGATGTTACAGGGATGGTTTAAGACAAGAAACTGGAATAAGTGGACCCTCTCTTCAAGAATAGGCTTTATGCCTGTAGCCAAAAGATGGCAAAGTGAGACTGGGTGAAGTGGCTCACACCTTTATTCCAGCACTTTTGGAGGCTGAGGCAGGCGGATCACTTGAGTTCAGCAATTCAAGACCAGCCTGGGCAACATGACAAAACCTTGTCTCTATAAAATATACCAAAAAAAAAAAAAAGGACCTGTAGTCCCATTTAGGAGGGAGCCCGAGATGGGAGGATTATTCCAGCCCAGGAGATTGAGGATGTGTTCACCCAAGACTGCACCACTGCACTTCATGCACTCCAGCCTGAGTGACAGAGTGAGACTCTATCTCAAAAAAAAAAAAAAAAAAAAAAAAAAAAGACAAAAGATTGCAAAGTGAATATACTGTTGTTTAAATTTAAAATAAGTGATTATACATATATTTTATTATTTTCCACATTAACTCACTTATTCAATAACTAAACGTCTACTGTTCCCTAACATATAAAATAAATATATACAGCTTCTAAAAACATGGTGCAAGGCCAGGCACGTTGGCTCACACCTGTAATTCCAGCACTTTGGGAGGCCACAGTAGCAGGATTATGTGAGTTCAAGAGTTTGAGACCAGCCTAGGCGACATAGGGATATCCTGTCTCTACAAAACAAATTTAAGAAAATTAGCTGATCATGGCGGCATGCACCTGTGGTCCCAGCTAACTGGGAGGCTGAAATGGGAGGATCACTTGAACCCAGAAGCTTGAGGCTGCAGTGAGCTATGAGGCTGGACGCAGTGGCTCACACCTGTAATCCTAGCACTCTGGGAGGCCAAGGTGGGCAAATCACCTGAGGTCAGGAGTTCAATACCAGCCTGGCTAACATGGTGAAACCACATCTCTACTAAAAACACAAAAATTAGCTGGGCGTAATGGTGGGTGCCTGTAGTCCAGTTAATCTAGAGGCTGAGGAGGAAGAATGGCTTGAACCTCGGAGACAGAGGTTACAGTGAGCCCAGATTGTGCCCAGTGCCCTGCAGCATGGGCAACAGAGCAAGACTCCATCTCAAATATACCCCAGAACTTAAAGTATAGTAATAAAAAAATAAATAAAATTAAAATTAAAGATAAAAATATAAAACAGGATGAATAAAAAAATAAAGCACAATAGAAAAAAATGACTGATACGCTAAAATACTGATAATACAATTAAGTGAAAAGGCAGGTTAAAACAAAATCCGCGGTACATTCACCTCTTAGCAAAGTATGCCTTGTTACATATGACTAAATAGAAATCCAACGGGAGTCTACGGCAAAATCCTGACAATTCCTCCCAGACAGGAACTAACAGATACTTTTATTTTCTTCCTTCTGCGCTCCTTGGATGTTCCAAATCTTCTAAAACTAAGATTACTTTTATTTCTTCCTTTTTAAAAAAACAAACAAACAAACAGAGTCTCACTCACTGTCACCCAGGCTGTAGTTCAGTGGTGAGGTCTCAGCTCACTGCAGTCACTTCCTCCCAGGTTCAAGTGATTCTCCTGCCTCAACTTTTCAGGTAGCTGGGATTACAGGCATGTGCCAGCACCTGTGGCTAATTTTTGTAATTTTAGTAGAGATGAAGTTTCCCCATGTTGGCCAGGCTGGTCTTGAACTTCAGGCCTGAAGTAATCTGCTGGCCTCAGCTCCCCAAAGTGCTAGGATTACAGGCGTGAGCCACTGTGTCTGGCCTAACATTATTTTTATAATCAGAAGAAACATTACTTAAGTTTTTCTTAGTCTTTCTAACTTTTCATGTGGAAATGCTACTAAACTGATAATCAAAAACATGATTGTGACAGAAAAGGCCTTTGGTGCTACAGGAGCACGTGGAGGTCACTCAGTGAGATAGAAACTCAGTTTCTGTGGAGAATGGACTGCAGTGACATAGAATGAACCTGGGAATGACTGAATTACCCCTGCACAGCACCCCTGTCACCCAGGAGTTGGGGGACACCAGGGAGGAGGGGGGCATGGGAGAGCTGGGGGAAAGCTCTGAAAAGGTCAGAGCCTGGGTTGACCCTGTTCAGATTTATGACCTCTTTCTGCTCATCCTCTGTCAGAGCTGCTCACACTGTCTCCTTTTCTCAGACCCTTAGGGCTTAAGTGACATGTTGTTATTGAAGCAGAGACCAGGGTGCACAGGACAAGCACCTGTGTTAAAAGGTGCTATATCCTAGAACCACAGGGGACTCACAGTGGATTCATTCCATCAAATAAATTCTTTTTGGATGGTGTAAATACAGGGTTTGATGGAAAGAGCCCTAAGTTCAAATTTTCATAGGAAGACATAGTTTCATAGGAAGACATAGTCAAAAACAGTCTATTTAGTTTTTGACATAGGGTCTCCCTCTGTTGCCCAGACTGGAGTGCAGTGGTATAATCAGGACTGACTGCAATGTTGACCTCCCAGGTTCAAGTGATCCTCCCACCTTAGCTTCCTGAGTAGTTGGGACCATGGGTGCTGTCACCACACCTGGCTAATGTTTTTATTATTATTTTTTGTGTGTGTGTGGAGATGAAGTCTCCCTATGTTGCCCAGGCTGGTCTGGAGCTCCAGGACTCAAATGATCTTCTTGCTTGGGTCTCCCAAAATGCTGGAATTGCAGGTGTGAGCCACCAAGCCTAGCCTTGAATTCTTAAAATTATCCTAGCACATGTGAATAGAGTTTGTGAACTCTACACGAACTTTAAAGTCATTATCGGCATTCACCTGAGAACATTGTAGCAGAGTTAGGCTTTTGCAGGAATCACAGCCAGACAGTAAACATTCACTAAACAATGACTCTTTTCAGGGCCCAGGGCTGTATACAAAGATACAGATTCTTTAGTAGTTGTCAATATCCCATTAACTATGATCATTTGAATTGAAGGTGTCTGGGGGTGAGGGGTCATCAATTCCAGTATCTGAATCAGACAATACCAACCCCCAGGCCATCTGGCCCCAACCCCATTTGCAATGTAAGCTATTGTTGCCAATTCTCCCTGAGAAACACTAAAGAAACATAATCCCTGGTAAAGAACAGCAGAAAGCTACACCACAAGTAAAACTAAATATCGATTCCAAATGTAAATTATTTGACAATAAAAAAATACAATTTAAATAATAGCAGGAATGGGCTGGGCAGGATAGCTCATGCCTGTAGCCCCAGGACTTTGGGAGGCTGAGATGGGTGGATCACTTGAGATCAGGAGTTTGAGGCCAGCCTGGCTAACATGGTGAAACCCGGTCTTTACTAAAAAAAACTACAAAAATTACCCAAGTGGGCCTGTAATCCCAGTTACTCAGAAGGCTGAGGCCCTAGGGTCACTTGAACCCAGAAAGTGGAGTTTGCACTAAGCTCTGATTGTGCCACTGCACTCCAGCCTGGCCCACAGAGTGGCACCCTGTCTCCAATAAATAAATACCGAAAGTGAAGAGCTTTGAAAAACAGATGTATGTGAGGGTGGGCCAGGTGGCTTGTGCCTGTAATCCCAGCACTTTGGGAGGCCGAGGTGGGTGGTTAAGCTGACATTAGAAATTTGAGACCAGCCTGGCCAACATGGTGAAACCTCATCTCTACTAAAAACACAAAAATTACTTGGCAGGGGAGATACCATGATCATGAAGGTGGTTTTCCCAGGGTGAGGCTCACCCATTGCACTCTGAATGTGCTGACCCCTGTGATTTCCCCAAATGTGGGAAACTGAACTGCAAAATTTGTGGTAGTGGTGGACTGCATTTGCACTTTCTCCTGATAAAAAATAAAAATAAATAAATAAATAAGCCAAGTATGGTCGTACATACCTGTGGATCCAACTACTTGGGAGGCTGAGTGAGATTTGCTTCAATCCAGAGGCAGAAGTTGCAGTGAGCTGAGATCAGGCCACTGCACTCCAGCCTTGACAACAGAGCAAGACTCCATATCAAAAAAAAAAAAAAAAAAAAAAGGCTGGAAATTTTTCTTTCTTTAGAAATAAAGATGGGGGTCTTGCTTTGTTGACCAGGCTGGTGTCCAACTCCTCACCTCAACTGATCCTCCCGTCAGCCTCTCAAAGTGTTGGGATTACAGGTATGAGCCACCTGGCCTAGCCTGGAAACATTTGCACCTGATCTAGGAGGTTGTGTTAATTGTCTTTAAAGTGCTTTTACATTCTGGGCCAGGTGCTATGGCTCACGCCAGTAATCCCCATACTTTGGAAAGCCAAGGGAGGCAGATTACCTAAAGTTCAGAGTTTGAGACCAGCCTGGCTAACATGGTGAAACCCCATTTCTACTAAAAATACAAAAACTAGCCGGGCATGGTGGTGTGCATCTGTAATCCCAGCTATTCAGGAGGCTGAGGCATGAAATCCCTTGAACCCAGGAGGCAGAGTTTGTGCAGTGAGTAGAGATCTCTCACCATTGAACTCCAGCCTGGGCGACAAGAGCAAAACTTCATCTCACACACACACAAAAAAAAAGGTCTTTTATGTTCTGTCTTCATTTATCCAATCTATAGAAATCAAAACTGGATATTACAGGGATGGTTTAGATAAAAAACTGGAATAAGTGGACCCTCTCTCCAAGAATGGGGTTTACACCTGTAGCCAAAGATTGCAAAGTGAGACAGGGCAATGTGGCTCCCATCTAGTAGGAAGGCTGAGATGGGAGGATCATTCCAGCCCAGGAGGTTGATGATGCATTCACCTGAGATTGCACCACTGTGCTTCATGCACTCCAGCCTGAACTGGTAAGACTATCTCAAAAAAAAAAAAAAAAAAGATTGCAAAGTGAATATGCTGTTTTTTAGGGCCAGGCGTGGTCTCACTCCTGTAATCCTTGAACATTGGGAGTCCAAGGAGGGCAGATCATGAAGTCAAGAGTTCGAGACCACACTGGCCAATATGGTGAAACCCCATCTCTACTAAATATACAAAAATTAGCCGGGTGTGGTGGCAGGCACCTGTAGTCCTAGCTACTCGGGAGGCTGAAGGAGGAGAATCACTTGAACCTGTGAGGTGGAGGTTGCAATGAGCTGTGATTGCACCACTGCCCTCCAGCCTGGGTGACAGAGTGAGACTCCATCTCAAAAAATATATGTATGTATGTATATATATATAGTTTTTATATAAAAATATGTATATATACTGTTGTTTAAATTTAAAATAAAGTATTTAGACATATCATATTTTATTATTTTCCACATTAACTCACTTCTTCAATAACTAAACATCAACAATTCCCTACATACAGCTTCTAAAAACATGGTACAAGGCCAGGCACAGTGGCTCACACCTGCAACCCCAGCACTTTGGGAGGCCACGGGGGAAGAATTACGTAAACCCAAGAGTTTGAGACCAGCCTAGGTGACATGGAGAGATCCTGCCTCTACAAAACAGTTTTAAGTAAATTAGCTGATGATGGCAGCATGTACCTGTGGTCCCAGCTACTTGGGAGGCTGAAGTGGGAGGATCATTTGAGCCCAGGAGCTCAAGGGTGCAGTGAGCTGTGATTATGCCACTGCACTCCAGCCTGGGTCACAGAGTAAGATCCTGTCTCAAAAAAATTAAAATAAAAAAATAACAAAACACGGTAGAAAAAAAATGACTGATATGCTAAAATACTGATAATATGTTTAGGTGGAAAGGAAGACTAGAAAAAGCAGTATATTCACATCTTAGTAAAGTCTGCCTTGTTACATATGACTAAATAGAAATCCAGCAGGAGTCTACTGCAAAATCCTAACAATTCCTCCCAGACAGGAACTAACAGATACTTTTATTTTCTTCCTTCTGCTTTCCTTGGATGTTCCAAATCTTCTAAAACTAAGATTACTTTTATTTCTTCTTGTTTTTTTGTTTTTTGTTTTTTGTTTTTTTTTTCTGAAACAGAGTCTCACTCACTGTCACCAAGGCTGGAATGCAGTGGGGGTTATCTCAGCTCACTGCAACCTCTGCCACCCAGGTTCCTGCCTCAACCTCCCAAGTAGCTGGAATTACAGGTGTGTGTCACCACCCTGGCTAATTTTTGTATTTTTAGTAGAGACGAGGTTTCACCATGTTGGCCAGGCTTGTCTTGAACTCCTGGCTTCAAATGATCTGCCTGCCTAGGCCTCCCAAAGTGTTGGGATTACAGGCATGAGCCACTGCATCTGGCCTAAGATATTTATTTATTTATTTATTTGTTTGTTTGTTTGTTTGTTTGTTTGTTTATTAGACAGAGTCTTGCTCTGTCACCAGGCTGGAGTCCAATGGCGCGATCTCTGCTCACTGCAACCTCCCAGGTTCAAGCGATTTCCCTGACTTAGCCTCCTGAGTATCTGGGACTATGGGAGAGTGCCACCACGCCCAGCTAATTTTTATTTTGTATTTTAGTAGATACAGGGTTTCACCATATTGGCCAGGATGGTCTCAATCTCCTGACCTCATGATCTGCCTGCCTCTGCCTCCCAAAGGGCTGGGATTACACGCGTGAGCCACAGCACCCAGCCAGATTACTTTCATAATCAGAGGAATCTTTCCAGCTTTTCTTGAGGGAATGCTACTAAATGCATAATCAAAAAATGATTGTTGACAGAAAAGGCCTTTGGTGTTACATGAGCACGTGGAGGTCACTCAGTGAGACAGAAACTCAGTTTCTGTGGAGAATGGACTGCAGTGACACAGAATAAACCTGGGAATGACTGAATTTCCTCTGCACAGCACCCCTGTCACCTGGGAGTGGGGGGACACCAGGAGGCACCCCAGGGAGGAGGGGGGCAGGGGAGAGCTGGGGGGAAAGCTCTGGAAAGGTCAGAGCCTGGGTTGAGCCTGTTCAGATTTCTGACTTCTTTCTGCTCATCCTCTATCAGAGCTGCTCACACTGTCTCCTTTTCTCAGACCCTAGGGCTTAAGTGACACATTGTTATTGAAGCAGAGACCAGGGTGCACAGGACAAGCATCTATGTTAAAAGGTGCTAAATCCTAGAACCACAGGGGACTCACAGTGGATTCATTCCATCAAATAAATTCTTTTTGGGTGGTGTAAATACAAGATTTGATGAAAAGAGTTCTGAATTCAAATATTAGAATTTGGTAGCAACACATAGATACGATAGTTTATTTAGTTTTTGAGACAGGGTCTCCCTCTGTTGCCCAGACTAGACTGCAATGGCACAATCACAGCTCTCTGCAACCTTGACCTTCCAGGTTCAGGTGACCCTCCCACCTTAGCTTCCTGAGTAGCTGTGACTACAGATACTATCACCACACCTGGCTAATTTTTGTGCGTGTGTATAGATGGCGTCTCCCTATGTTGCCCAGGCTGATCTCAAATTCCTGGACTCAAAGGACCGTCCTGCTTGGGTCTTCCCAAATGCTAGAATTGCAGGTGTGAGCCACCCTGTCCAGCTCTGAATTATTAAAATTATCTGTAGCACTTGTGAATAGAGTTTGTGAACTCTACACGAACTTTAAAGTCATCATGGGCATCCACCTGGCAACACTGTAGCAGAGTTAGGCTTTTGCAGGAATCACAGCCAGACAGTAAATATTCGCTAAACAATGACTCTTTTCAGGGCCCTGTACTGTATGCAATGATGCACATTCCGTAGCAGTTGTCACTTTCCCACTAACTAGGGTCATTTCAATAGAAGGTGCCTGGGATGAGAGGTCATCAGCTCCAATATCTAATCCAGACAATGCCTATCCCAGCCCATCCGGCACCAACCCCATAGACACTCTAAGCCATAGTTGCCAGTTTTCTCTGAGCCACACTTGAGAAATCTACTCCCTGATAAAGAATAGCAGAAAGTTAAACTGCAAACCAAGCTACATATCAATTGCAAATGTAAATTTTCTAATTGTTTGACAAGAAAAAATGCAATGTAAATAATAGCAGGAATGGGCCAGGAGTGGTGGCTTATGCCTGTAACCCCAGCACTTTGGGAGGCTGAGGTGGGCGGATCACTTGAGGTCAGGAGGTCCAGCCTAGCCTGGCTAAAATGGCGAAACCCCGTCTCTACTAAAAAAATAAATAAATAAATAAATACAAAAATTAGCTGAGCCTGGTGGCATGGGCTTTATTCCCAGTTACTCGGGAGGCTGAGGCAGGATAATCACTTCAACCCAGGAAGCAGAGTTTGCAGTGAGCCGAAATTTTGTCTCTGCACTCCAGCCTGGGTGACAGAGTGAGACCCTGTCTCCAAAAATAAGTCAATAAACAAATAATACCAAGAGTTCAGAGCGTTTAAAAACATATATGTGAGGCAGGGCAGGGTGGCTTATGCGTGAAATCCCAGGATTTTGGGATGCCGAGGTGGGCGGATCACCTGAGGTCAGGAGTTTGAGACCAGCCTGGCCTACATGGTGAAACCCCACCACTACTAAAAATACAAAAATTACCCAGATGTGGTTGTGGGCACCTGTAATCTCAGCTACTCAGGAGACTGAGCCAGAATAATTGCTTGCGCCCAGGATTTGGATGTTGCAGTGAGTGGAGGTTGTGCCATTGCCCTCCAGCCTGCTCAACAAGCCCGACTCCATCTCAAAAACAACAACCAAAAAATAGTCCGGGCACAATGACTCATGCTTGTAATTCCAAAACTTTGGGAGGCCTAGGCAGGCAGTTCACAGATCAGGAGTTTAAGACCAGCCTGACCAACATGATGATATGCAGTTTCTACTAAAAATATATAAAGTTTAGCCTGGTGTGGTGGTGTGCAACTGGAATCTCAGATACTCAGGATGCTGAGGCAGAAGAATCGCTTGAACTAGCGTGGCAGAAGTTGCAGTGAGCCGAGATCATGCCACTGCATTCCAGCCCAGGGGACAGAAGGGCAGGAGTTCGAGACCAGCCTGGCCATCTTGGTGGTGGGCAGCTGTCATTCCAGGTACTATGGAGGCTGAGGCAGGAGAATCACTTGAACCCAGGAGGTTGCAGTGAACCAAGATTGCATCACCACATTCCAGCCTGGATGACAGACCATGCCTCTCTCAAAAAAAATTTTTTTTTCTTAGAGACATCTCACTATGTTGCCCAGGCTAGTCTTGAACTCCTGATCTCAAGGGATCCTCCTCCCTTAGCCTCCCAAAGTGCTGGGAGTGCAGGCATGAGCCCCCATGCCCAGCCAAGGGAAACATTTTAAAAATGAAACGTTACCTATTAATCACCAAGTAGTTAGAATTATTTTCATATATAAGTAGAAAACACGGTGTTTTTTTAAAAAAAATTAGTGTTTTGTTTTCTCTAGATATCTTTAATTTTACTTTATTTGAGACAGAGTCTTGCTCTGTCACCTGGGCTGGAGTGCAGTGATGTGATCTCAAGTCATTGCAACCTCTGCCTCACAGGTTCAAGTGATTCTTCTGCTTCAGCCTCCCAAGGAGCTGGGATTACAGACACTCGCCACCACACTGGGCTAGTTTTTGCATTTTTAATAGCGACAGGGTTTCACCATATTAGCCAGGCTGGTCTTGAAATCCTGACCTCATGATCCACCCACCTCAGCCTCCCAAAGTGCTGGGATTACAGGCCTGAGCCACCACTCCAGGCCTCTAGATGTGTTTTATAAAAATATGTAAAGGGCTAGGCATGGTGGCTTACACCTGTAATCCCAGCACTTTGGGAGCCTGAGGTGGGCAGATCATGAAGTCAGGAGTTGGAGAACAGCCTGAACAACATGGAGAAACCTGGTCTCTTAAAAAAAAATTTGCAAAGGTTTATGTGTGTTTTAGAAACAGAATAGTGGACATGAATTTATAATTGATGCCAGAGCCTACACATGCCAACTGACATCCACCTGCCTTGCTCTGAAACTGATCCAATAGGTCCATAGGGAGTTTTTTTTTAATTAGAAACTTATGGCCGGGTGCGGTGGCTCATACCTGTAATCCCAGCACATTGGGAGGCCGAGGCGGGCGGATTACCTGTAGTCAGGAGATCAAGACCGTCTACTCGGGAGGCTGAGGCAGGAGAATCACTTGAACCCAGGAGGTGGAGGTTGCAGTGTGCTGAGATCACACCACTGCACTCTAACCTGGCCAACAGAGCAAGACTCCGTATTAAAAAAAAAAAAAAAAAAATTAGAAACTTACCCTTCTGATCTAAAAGCTGGAAAAGCTATATTTGTTTTATCTGAGCTCCCTCCTCAGCAAAAGACCTCCAGGCCTCTCAAAAACTATCAAAGACTTGGACTCACCATCCTATCGGCTCCAGACAATGAGATGCCTGGACCTCTTTCATCACGACTGCTTCTTTAAGCCTCTTGCGTTCCTGTTTTCCCACCCGTGGTTGCATTTTCTTCCCTGCTGTATAAACCTCTAGTTTGAGTTAGACAGGGGCTATGAATTGGAGATTGATCTTCCACCTCCATGGCTGTAGCACCCAATTAAACTCTTCTCTAGCAATACTCGCCTCTCAGTGACTAGCTTTCTGCGCTGTGAGCAGGACTGTGGCCAAAACCCTGGTATTGTGTTAACAGCTGCATGTCTGCAGACATGTCTCTGCTGCTCTTCCTCTGCTTTCCTGCTGCACTTCACACCTCCCTATTCTGTCATTTCCCAATGCCCTGGCCTGGCCCCCAATGCTAGAGAGTGATTTCCCTGAGTGGGTCAGACCATGCCAGTAGTCACCACCTGGCCCTGCCTGGCACATTGGCACCCTATAAAAGTTAAGTAAATGGATGTGAGAAAGAATGCAGTGAGGCTATCGTTATTTTAGGTGTTTTTAGTTTGTTCACACAGTCAGGAATCTGCTCACAGGCCCATATAATGTTCTAAACCAAAATACATCTACCAGCTCAGTGTGGTGGCTCACGCCTGTAATCCCAGCACTTTGGGAGGCCAAGGCAGGTGGATCATCCGAGCTCAGGAGTTGAAGACCAACCTGGCCAACATGGTGAAACTCTATCTCTACTAAAACTCCAAAAATTTGCTGGGCGTGGTGGTGCATGCCTGCAATCCCAGCTAGTAGGGAGGGTGAGGAAGGAGAATCGCTTCAGCCTGGGAGGTGGAGGTTGCAGTGAGCCAAAATTTTGCCATTGCACTACAACCTGGGCAGCAAGAGGAAAACTCCCTCTCAAAAAAACAAAATAAAACAAAACAAAAATAAAAGACATCTGCCACAGGATGCATGAAAAGTTCCAAGTTCTTTTAGAAGGCATCTTAGCAAAAAGGATCCCTAAAGCACACTGGTGAGGTCCAGCATTTTAAGTAGAACCTCCATGCTGCTCACTCCCCTTCCCACTCCCCACCAACGCTGCTCACATCCCTATTCACTCCCCCACCATGCCAGCTCATTCTCCCCCTTTGGTATCCCTTTTGCGTGATATCTCTTTTCTCTCTGTTGGACACTATGGGCTGTAAAGTGTGTTTCTTGGTCTAAAGAAATGTAAGCCAGTGGTTCTACATGGTACACTGGATCTATTTTTATTTTTATTTTTTTTTTGAGAAACAGGGATAGTTTGACTTCCTGTCTTTCTATTTGCATGCCCATTATTTTTCTCTCTTGCCTGATTGCCCTGGCCAGGACTTCCAATACTATGTTGAACAGGAGTGGTGAGAGAAGGCATCCTTGTCTTGTGCCAGTTTTCAAAGGGAATCCTTCCAACTTTTGCCAATTCAGTATGATATTGGCTGTGCATTTGTCACATATGGCTTTGAGGTATGTTCCTTCAATATCTAGTTTATTGAGAGTTTTAATTATGAAGGGTTGTTGAATTTTATTGAAGGCCTTTCTGTAAGGGTTATTGCCAAGTTTAAAATGAGGAAACTGAGACCAGCCTACGAAAATTAAATGCCAATTTATTAAGCTCCTGGGTGAGGTTCTGTGGTCCTTCCGTGGTCCAGGAAAGGGGGCCAGAGAAGTCACGCTTGACTCCTCTTGGGCGTGGGGTTTTATAGGGAGTGAAGGCATTTGACTGGTTGTGGAGAAACAGGACGTGGATGGCGCAATCTGCTATTGGTAGGTAGGCAGGATTTCCGGTGAGCGGGCTGCCCAGGGGGAGTGGGACCTGGACGGAGCAAAATGCTATTGGGCAGGTTTTGGCGGGGCTTCTTTTAAACTTTGGTGGGTTTTCCAACGTCGGGCTAGGTGCCGGGTGCAGAGTTTAGTGTTGAGTGCAGATTCTGGTGCGTAGTGCAGAAGTGGAGAAGTCACATGGCGGAGTTAGATGCTGAGTGCAGGGCTTGATGTCGAGCGCGGAGTGGTGACGTAGTTTCCAGGCGCAGAGAGGGATGGGCGTGTCCGAGCTCCTGGCGAGGCAACCGGCCTTACACTTTCTGCCTCTATTTAGGTAATAACGTTTCTGTCTTTAGTTCTGTTTATGTGATAAATCATATGTATTGATTTCCATATGTTGAACTAACCTTGCATCCTGGGAATAAAGGCTACTTGATCATGGTGGATCAACTTTTTGATGTGCTGCTGGATTCAGTTTGCCAGTATTTTGTTAAGGTTGAGGTTTTTGCATTAATATTCTTCAAAAATATCAGCCTGAAGTTTTCTTCTTTTGTTCCGTTTTTGCCAGGTTTTGGTAGGAGGATGATGCTGGCTTCAGACTGTCAGGGAGCAAGCAGTTCCTTCTCCTCAAGTTTCTGGAAAAGTTTCAGCAGGAATGGAACTAGCCATTATTTGCATATCTGATAGAATTCAGCTGTGAATTTGTGTTGTCCTATGCTGCTTTTTGGTTGGTAAGGTATCAATTAGCTGGGCATGCTGGTGCACACCTGTAATCCCAGCTACTCAGGAGTCTGAGGCAGGAGAACCACTTGAAGCCAGGAGGGGGAGGTTGCAATGAGTCAAGATTGTGCCACTGCACTCCAGCCTGGGTGACAGAGTGAGACTTCATCCGAAAAAAAAAAAAGAGAGAAAAAGAATAGAAGTTTATTTGGCTCACAGTTCTGAAGGCTGATGAGTCTAAGATCAAGGGACCACAACTTGTGAGGGCCTTCTTGCAGTGCCATACCATAGCAGAGGGGCAAGCATGCACAGGACACAGAGAGTGGATGAGAAACTGAACTCCCCTTTATCAGAAGCCCACTCCCTGGATAACCCAATCTACTCTCCAGATATGAACATTAATCCATTCATAAAGTCAGAGGCCTCAAGACCTAATCAACTCTTAAAGGCCCTATCTCTTATTATTTTTTCTTTTCTTTTCTTTTCTTTCTCTCTTCTCTTTCTCCTCTCTTCTCTCCTCTCCCCTCCCCTCCCCACCCCTCTCCTCTCCCCTTCCACTCCCCTCTCCCCTCCCTTCTCCTCTTCCCTCCCCTCTCCTTTCCTCTCATCCCCTCTCCCCTCCCCTCCCCTATCCTCTCCTCTCCCCTCCCCTCCCCTATCCTCTCCTCTCCCCTCCCCTCCCTTATCCTCTCCTCTCCCCTCCCCTCCCCTCTCCCCTCCACTCTCCCCTCCCCTCTCCCCTCCCCTCTCCCCTCCCCTCCTCTCCCCCTCTCCTCTCTCTCCTCTCTCCCCTCCCCTCCCCTCCCCACCCCTCTCCTCTCCACCTTCCACTCCCCTCTCCCCTCCCTTCCCCTCTCCCCTCCCCTCCTCTCCCCTCCCCTCCCTTCTCCTCTTCCTCCCCTCTCCTTTCCTCTCATCCCCCTCCCCTCCCCTCCCCTATCCTCTCCCCTCCCCTCCCCTCCCCTCTCCCCTCCCCTCCCCACCCCCTCCCCTCCCCTCTCCCCTCCCCTCCACTCTCCCCTCCCCTCCCTTCCCTTCTCCTCTTCCCTCCCCTCTCCTTTCCTCTCATCCCCCTCCCCTCCCCTCCCCTCTCCTCTCCCCCTCCCCCTCTCCTCTCCCCCTCCCCTCCCCCTCTCCCCTCCCCTCCCCCACCCCTCCCTCCCCTCTCCCCTCCCCTCCACTCTCCCCCTCCCCTCCCCTCTCCTCTCCCCCTCTCCTCCATTCCCTTCCCCTCTGCTCTCCTCTCCTTTCTCCCCTCCCCTCCCCTCTCCTCTCCCCTCTCCTCCATTCCCTTCCCCTCTGCTCTCCTCTCCTTTCTCCCCTCCCCTCCTCTCTCTTCCCCTCCCCTCCCCTCCCCTCCTCTCTCTTCCCCTCCCCTCCCCTCCCCTCCCCTCCTCTCTCCCCTTCTCTTCTCTCCTCTTCTCTTCTTTTTCTTTTCTTTTCTTTTAGATGGAGTTTTGCTCTTGTTGCCCAGGCTGGCGTGTAGTGGCACAATCTCGGCTATCTGCACACTCCACCTCCAGGATTCAAGTGATTCTGCTGCCTCAGCCACCACCCAAGTAGCTGGGATTACAGGTGCCCGAGATCACACCCGGGTAATTTTTGTGTTTTTAGTAGAGATGGGGTTTTACCATGTTTGCCAAGCTGTTCTTGAATTCCTGACCTCATTTGATCCACCCACCTTGACCTTCCAAAGTGCTGGGATTACAGACATGGGCCACCGTGCCTGGCCAGGTCTCATCTCTTAATGCCATCACAATGGCAAATTTCAACATGAGTTTTGGAGGCATTTAAACCACAGCACTTTCCTTGCCTTGCTCTTTTGAATCTCTTTGGATGTCTTCCCAAATTGTTTCATTTCTTTGTGGAAGGGGTAAAAGCAAATAGTTGTGCTTTATCATCAAATATCAGAATTCAGAATGATTTATTTCCTTTTTCTTCTTCTTTTTTTTTTTTTGTCAACAGGGTTACTGCTTACTGAAACCTGAACAGATTTCACAGAACTCAGAATAATTCTAAATTAACCTAGGATTTAATTTGTTCAACTTTTCCTTTGTACTCTCTTCCCTTTCATCAATGCTTGACATGCCCACTCTTGGAGCACTTTTTCTAACCCATTTGTGAGGCCCAACAGATCACAGGAGGAGCCAGAGAGTGTTCATATTTGACCCTAACACCTCTGAAGGCACGATCTTGGCTCACTGCAACCTCCATCTCCCTGGTTGAAGTGATTCTCCTGTCTCAGCCTCCTGAGTAACTGGGATTGCAGGTGCGTGCCACCACATCCAGCCAATTTTTATATTTTTAGTAGAGATGTGGTTTCACCATGTTGGTCAGGCTGGTCTCAAGCTCGTGACCTCATGATCCACCCACCTCCACCTCCCAAAGTGTTGGGATTACAGGTGTGACCCACCCCGCCTGGCCCTCTATTAAACATTTTACATAAATAAAAGAAAACATTTGTTAGGTGTATATAGTAGCTAACACAAAGGTATCTAAACATAAAATTAAGAAACAGAATATTGAATCCAGAATTATATTAGAAAACACAAAATAAAGCAGCAAAGTGGCCAGGCCCCCCCTGGGTGGGGAGACTGGGTCTGGGATGGATACCCTCCTCATCAACAAGATCTGGGAGGAGTACCCAGACAAGATCATGAACACATTCAGTGTGGTGCCCTCACCCAAGGTGTCAGACATGGTGGTGGAGCCCAACAATAGCACCCTCTCCATCCACCAGCTCATAGCAAACACAGACAAGACCGACTGTATCGACAGTGAAGCTCTCTATGACATCTGCTTCAGAACCCTAAAGCTGCTATGCCCACCCACGGTGACCTGAACCACCTGGTGTCTGCCACCATGAGTGGGGTCAGTACTTGCCTGCGCTTCCCAGGCCAGCTCAATCCTGACCTGCAGGAGCTGGCCGTGAATATGGTCCCAATCACCCACTGGCACTTCTTCATACCCAGCTGTGCCCCGCCAACCAGCCAGGGAAGCCAGCAGTCCCAGGCCCTGACAGCACCCGAGCTCACCCAGCAGATGTTGGATGCCAAGAACATGATGGCATCCTGTGACCCCCACCGTGGCCGCTACCTGACAGTGGCCACCGTGTTCAGGGGCTGCATGTCCATGAAGGAGGTGGATGAGCAAATGCTTAATGTCCAAAACAAGAACAGCAGCTACTTTGCTGAGTGGATCCCCCAACATGAGAAAACGGCTGCCTGTGACATCCTGCCCCAAGGGCTAAAAATGTCTGCCACCTTCATTGGCAACAGCAGAGCCATCCAGGAGCTGTTCTAGTGCATCTCAGAGCAGTTCACAGCCATGTTTCCGCACAAGACCTTTCTGCACTGGTACACAGGCAAGGGCCTGGACAAGATGGAGTTCACCAAGGCCAAGGGCAACATGAATGACCTGGTGTTCAAATACCAACAGTACCAGGACGCCACAGCCGAGGAGGAGGGCAAGTTTGAGGAGGAGGTGGCCTAGAGCCTCCAGTCACTGGGGAAAGCAGGGAGCATTGTGAACTCTTTATTCACTCCCAGCCTGTCCTCTGGCCTGTCCCGCTGCGCGTGCACTTGCTGTTTTCCCTATCCATGTCCCATGCTGTACAGACATCATTATTAAAGCATTTTCATAGCGAAAAAAATTTTTTGTTATTTCTATGTGATCTTTTTTTGCCCAATATACATTTTGTCTGCTATAAAATACCTGTGCATGTACTGAACACTTCCTCGTGTGGCTGCATATGTGTCTGTATGTCATGAAGAATAATTATCTACAGATCACAGATATAGATCTGAGTTTCACTGTGTATGCATTCCTATAATCTCTTCATCTCAGAAGAATCTGAATTTTAATCTTGAGACAGAGGCTATCCCTTACCTTTTGAAACAGAGATTGGAAATCCCAGGACCTGACCTGTTACACCGTAAGGTTAGTAAACTTCAATAAACACCTTATGCTTATCTTCTGAGTGGGAATGTTTTCATGTAACCAGCAGGAGGGAGGAGGTTCTCCCTTTTAGCAGCTATTTTGCAAGATGCTTTCCTCATGGGCTTGGTCTCCTTGTCCTCATCACGACTTATAACCACATCAGTCCCAGCTCATTTCTGAGAAAGCTGGGGCTCTGAGCCTCACTGAGAATCAGCGTCTGGGCTCATTTAGCAGGGACACAGTGAAGGGGGAGGATTTTGCATGCCAAAGTTGGGGAGAGGCAAAGCTGGGAGTCGCAGGGGGAAGAGAGGTAGCTGGGGATAAGATGATGCCAGAACAGCTCAGGATTGGCCTTGAGTTCCCCTTCAGATTCTGAAGATCAGGGTTGCAACTCCAATAAACCAGACCCATCCTCACTGTTAGACTCCTGGGGCCATAAAAACTAGGGAGACAGGGTCCCCTGACAGAACCAAGTTAAATTTCCCAGAGCTCTAGGCATTCGTTCACCCTGATCCAGAGTCTTCACACATCCAGGGAAAGAATTGTCATTCCTACAGATAATGGACTAAGGCCAGTAGGGCAATGAGGAAGTACTGGGGACATAATTCCCTGTGTGCACCCGGCCAACTGAGCTCTTCCACGGCGGCTCTGTGGGACCCTCACACAGCCTCCATTCTCCTGCTCACACTGCTTGCCAGCCAGGAGCCTTCCAGCTCCACCTGAGTTACACAAACCCCTAAGTGAAACCAACCCACTCCAGCCTTCTCTTCCACAGCCTCCTGTTTATTCCCAGGAGACTCAGTCTCTTTCTTTCTTTCTTTCTTTCTTTTTTTCTTTCTTTCTTTTTTTAAGATGGGGTTTCACCATGTTGGTCAGGCTGGTCTTGAACTCCCAACCTCAGGTGATCCACCCACCTTGGCCTCCAAAATGCTTGGATTACAGCCATGAGCCACAGTACCTGGCCAATTCAGTCTCTTTCTTTTGCACCCTGGGTCCCTTCACTTGTGCTTCCACTGTGGGTGGTCACAAGCTCTGTGCCCTTTGGTGTGGATCTCTCTGTTAGAGGACACAGGACACCCTGCAAGTCAGGGATGGGTGTCATCCTTTACAGAGATGGCCATGTGGCCCAGGTTCTATACGCACCTGCAAAACTGCTGTTTCTGGCTTCTATAAACAATCTCTAGCTGGGCTGGTGGCTCACGCCCGTAATCTCAGCACTTTGGAAGGCCTAAGTTGGCAGATGGCATGAGTCCAGGAGTTTGAGACCAGCTGAGCAACATGGTGAGATATGGTCTCTACAAAAAGTTAAAAAAGAGAGAGAGAGAGATGGGTACAGTGGCTCACGCCTGTAATCCCAGCACTTTGGGAGGCCAAGGTGGGTGGATCACCTGAGGTCAGGAGTTAGAGACCAGCCTGGCCAATATGGTGAAACTTTGTCTCTACTAAAAATACAAAACTTAGCCAGGTGTGGTGGCACGCACCTGTAGTCACAGCTACTCAGGAGGCTGAGACAGAAGAATCACTGGATCCTGGGATGCAGAGGTTGCAGTGAGCTGAGATCTGAGATCACAACACTGCGCTCCAGCCTGGGTGACAAAAGCAAGACTCCATCTCAAAAAAAAAAAAAAAAAAAAGAAAAAGAAAAAGGCAGGGCACTGAGGCTCATGTGTTTAATCCCAGTACTTTGGAAGGCCAAGGCAGGCAGATCATGAGATCAATAGATAAGACTGTCCTAGCCAACATAGTGAAGCTCTGTCTCTACTAAAAATACAAAAAATTAGTTGGGCATGGTGACATGCTCCTGTAGTCCCAGCTACTTGGGATGCTGAGACAGGAGAATCTCATGAACCTGAGAGGCGGAGATTACAGTGAACAGAGATGGCACCACTGCACTACATCCTGGTGACAGAGTGAGACTCTGTCCCAAAAAAGAAAAAATAAATAAAAAAGAGCAAACATGGTGGTGCGTGACTGTAGTCCCAGCTGCTCCTCTGGAGGCTAAGGTGGGAGGATCACCTGAACCCTGGAGATGGAGGTTGCACTGAACCTGGATTGCACCACTGCACTCCAGCCTGGGTGACACATTGAGACTCTGTCCCCCACAAAAAATAAAAAATCTGTCTTTATCTACAAGAGATACCTGATGCCAAACTCATGAAAAGGAAATAATGCAACTGACTGTGTACTCTCAGAAACTTGAGAAAAGTGACCAGGATCTCAGCCAGAATTACCCTTGTAATGCAAAGCCCTGCAGTACCATCTGTGACATTTCTTTCTATTCACTCAGAAAAGAAGAGATGAATTTTTTTTTTTTTAGAAATTATTTTATACAATTCAAATCAACACATCAAGTGGTGCATTAAGAGGTGCTGGTCAAGGTCTCAGATGCCATGTGACTAGAGGAGGGGGCTCAAGTCGAGAGGACACTCAGGTGAAGGTTGAGTGTCGGTTGAGACAGCAGGTCAGTCAAGTGAAGGAGGTGGCTGAAGTACTAGAGAAGACCTAGGGGAAGGAGGTGGCTGAGGGCTAGAGGTCATGAGAAGATTCTTTAGGTACTAGAGGAGACTCATTTGAAGGTGATAGCTAAGGGAGGCCACAAAGGTAGAGAAGGTGGCTGAGGTTCCAGAGACCACTCATGTGAAGGTGGTAGCTAAGGAGTCAGAGGCCACCAAGGTAGAGAAGGTGGCCGAAGTTCCAGAGGCCATTAACTGGAGAAGTAGGCTGAGGTCCCAGAGGCCACACTGCTGGAGGAAGATGAGGTCCCCCAGAACAGACAACTGGATGAGGCAGATAAGGTCCCCAGGACAGACAGATGAGGTGGATGGGGTGCCCCAGGACAGAGAGCTGGATGAGGTGAATGGGGTCCCCCAGATAAACAGGTGGATGAGGTGGATGGGGTCCCCTAGGACGCACAGCTGGATGAGGTGGTTGAGGTAACTCAGGATAGACAGCTGGATGAGATGGATAAAGTCCCATAGGAGATGCAGCTGGAGGAGGTGGCGGAGGTCCTACAAAGCAAACAGCTGGAAGACATGAAGGAGGTCCCAGAGGACACTCCATTGCTGGAGGTGTCTGCGGTTTCAGAAGATCACCAGCTGGATAAGATGGGGGAGGTACCAGAGAGCACTTGACTGGAGGAGGTGACTGCGGTCTCAGAGAATCTTCACTTGGAGAAGATGGTTGAGGTGGCACAGGACACTTGAGTGAACTAGGTGGTTGAAGTTCCAGAGGACACTTGAGTGAAATAGGAGGCTGAGGTGCCAGAAAACGCTCAAGTGGTGGAGTTGCCTGTGGCCTCAGAAAGTCATTAGCCGAAGAAGATGGTACAGGTAACAGATTACACTCAGATGGAGGTGGGTGTGGTCTCAGAAAATCTTCAGCTTGAGATGATGGTAGAGTTATCAGAGAACACTCAAGTGGAGGTGTGTGAGGGCTTAAGAACATCTTCAGCTGAAGATGGTGGTAGAGGTACTAGTGTACACTCAGGTGCAGGTGTCTGTGGTCTCAGAAAATCAACAAGAAGGTGAAGAGATACCAGAAGACACTCTATTGAAATAGGTAGTTGAGGTTCCAGGGGACACTCAAAAGGTGGAGCTACCTGTAATCTCAAAAAATTATCAGTTGGAGAAACTGGTTGAGATCGCAGAGGACACTGGATAGAAGGTGTGTGTGGTCTCAGAAAATCACCAGCTGGAGATGATGGTATAGGTGCCAGAAGACACCGGAGTGGTGGTGTCCGTGGTCTCCAAAGATTATCATCCAGAGAAGGTGGTAGAGGTGCCGGAAGACACTCGGGTGGAGTTGTGTATGGACTCAGAAAATCACTGGCTAAAGGCGGTAAAGGTAACAGAAGACAGTCATGTGTAGGTGTCTGTGGTCTCGAAAACTCATCATCTGTAGAACGTGGTAGAGGTACCAGAAGACACTCGGGTGGTGTTGTGTATGCTCAGAAAATCACTGGCTGTGGAAGGTGGTAGAGGTGCCAGAAGACATTCGTGTGTGGGTGTCTGTGGTCCCCCCAAAATTATCAGGTGGAGAAGGTGGCTGAGGTCCTCGTGGACACTGGAGTCTAGGAGTTGTCAGAGGTCCCAGAACACCTTTAGCTGATGGGAATGGTTGAGCTCCCAGGTGACAACCAGATGGAGGAGGTGGCCGGCAACCCATCAGTGGTCTTGAAGGGTGGGCCATGAGGTAGGGCGAGTAGGGCGACCCTGAGCAATGATGGCGCTGTGCTGCAGCCATGTTAACCTGCAGGCAGGAGGAGGAAGTGTTTTGAAACATGTTAATTTGACGGGCAGAACCACCACCAACACAGGCTGAACCTTATGCTGCTGCTGATAGTTTTTTACACCTTTCCATCCTCCAGGTTTCAAAATAGCAGCATCAGTGTCATGAAGTCACCCTTCCACTAAGTGCCACTGACAGCTGGGGAGTGAAGAAAAGTCACTGGGACAAACTGTTTTCTCCACATGCCACTGTGTCTGTCTGCAAATGTAGGCCTGCGCCAGGGAAGTCAGAGTCATAACACAGTAAGGAGGATGCGTGTTTCAGACACAGCGCTGTCTATGTCTATCCTCATTCCTCCCTCACCACCATCACCAGAGCATGCTCCTTGCATCTGATAAACAGCGAGTAAGAGAGGCATGAAAAGCCCATCGTCCACACATGTGTTGCAGCTTCTTTTTGGAGAATGTTCTCCAGGACTTTTATGTTCTGTCTCTGATTCTCAGAACTCTGCAAGTCAGTGTGATCACCCTGCTCCAAATAAGAAAACAGAGGCTTCCCGAGGAAGGAGAGCATGTGCCCAGGGTCACACAGCTTGCAGGAGGCAGAGTGGAAGTCTATTCCAGCTCTGCCCAAAGGACCCTCTGATTTCCCCCTCTGCTTCCCTTCTTGACAAAGGGGCCTTCTTAACTCTGGGGGTGCCCCCTGTGAGAACAAATGGCTCTGGGGAAATGTGGATTCCTGAAGACATGCAGGGGAACTGGGAGAGGGTTTTCTGACAGAACAATCCGAGATACAGAAGTCAGTTAGGCATGGCTAGAATATTTCTTTTAACTCCAAGATAATACAGATTTTAAGTGCAGGCCAGGTGCGGTGGCTCACACCTATAATCCCAGCACTTTGGGAGGCCGAGGAGGGTGGATCACAAGGTCAAGAGATCGAGACCATCCTGGTCAATAAGGTGAAACCCCGTCTCCACTAAAAATACAAAAAGTAGCTGGGCAAGGTGGCACACGCCTGTAATTCCAGCTACTCGGGAGGCTGAGGCAGGAGAATTGCTTGAACCTGGGAGGCAGAGGTTACAGTGAGCCGAGATCGCGCCATTGCACTCCAGCCTGGGTAACAAGAGCGAAACTCCGTCTCAAAAAAAAGAAAGAAAGTCCAGATGCAGTGGCTCAAGCCTGTAATCCCAGCACTTTGGGAGGCCGAGGCGGGCGGATCACGACGTCAAGAGATCAAGGCCATCCTGGCCAACATGGTGAAACCCCGACTCTACTAAAAAAACAAAAATTAGCTGGTCATGGTGGCATGTGCCTGTAGTCCCAGCTACTCGGGAGGCTGAGGCAGGAGAATTGCTTGAACCTGGGAGGCAGAAGTTGCAGTGAGCTGAGATTGTGCCACTGCACTCCCATGTGGCACCTGGTGACAGAGTGAGACTGTCTCAAAAAAAAAAAAAAATTAAGTGCATTATGACATAAATAATACTTTTGTCCATGGAAAAATGAGGTGAGAATTCTGGAAAAAGCAAGTTTTAGAAAAGTGTTTGATTTCGAGTGTACAATTTCCATCACGTGTAATCATAGGACTCAACAGCTGTTGAAAGTACAGAAGCCACATGAGAACCAGCATAGCTGAGCATCATTTAAGGCCTTCGTTGGGAATCGTCGCTGTGGGTAATAGATTACATTCACTTTCACTAACTCACAGTCGAGGAATATTCTCTCCTACAAATACGGAAACTCTGACACTTAGAATATTAGATCGGGGACACCACCAAAGGAGAGTGAAGGCATTTTTACACAACACAGTTACCAACGGGAATGGGACTGTGATGAACTATGGAATTGACCTTGTAAAAGAACATTCAAAATTGCACAAAACACATATTAATGTTGGATTAATGAGATTTCACATTCATCACTTCTGGGAATACAGCAGATATTTCAACTGTTAATCACCTACTTTATAGATGAAAACAAACAAAATCACAGCAAAACAAAAGAAAACCCCACGTATTTCAGAAACAGACCCCACGACAACTTGAGTAAAAGAGATCAATCATAGTTCACTGGGCCGTGAGACCTACAGCAGTGGTAGTCCGTCCACTCAAGATGACTAGATGGGAATGGAGAAGCCAGAAAGCTTGTGGGGAAGAATTTGCTTCTGAAAAAGTCCAGACAGAAAAGGTATCACAGAGCCCACAGAGCAGAGGCCAGGCCAGGCCAGGGCAATGGAGGAAAAGACTACAGTGTCCTGATACAGGCAGAGTGAAAATGACTCCAGCATTTACCTTTGTCTTCTCTGTGTTTTCAGTTGGGACACAGCTGCTGTTTCTCATGGGAACTGAATGAGGTCCTGAATCTGCTAAGGGCCAGAGAAGGGAGTGGGGCTAAATCTGGCTTGCATGTTCTGTGCAGAATAAGAAACCCTCCATGCCCTCTGCTGCCATCTCACTCTCTTTGCCACACTCAGGTCCCTTACCAGAGGCACAGGGTTTATTGACTAGATGACTCAGAGGACCCTGGAGCCCTTGGGGCCTCAGCCTTGAGGAAGACACTGTAGAGCCCTGGTCCAGGGGTTTTCTCAACTCTCAACAGGCTGTAGACAGGTTGGGCACTAAGCAGCTGCAAATGAGCTTTAAATCAGGGGTTCCCAGTACATATCAAAGGAAATCACCCATCATGTGAGCACAGACTCAAAATTAGAATAGAAACAGCCATGGATAGGAAGAACATCTATAGGCCCAGGACAGGAGCAGCACTGCTCCTTTTCTTCAAGCTATAGGGGCATTTAAAATTCTGCGGATTCACAGTGAATCTAACCTCCATATCTCACCAGGTATGGTCAATATTTATTAACAGAAATGAACATAAAGAGACTAACAGTCATGAGAAAAGGTAAGAGCTACAGAAATTAAATGGAGGCCGGGTGTGGTGGCTCACACTTGTAATCCCAGCACTTTGGAAGGCTGAGGCAGGCAGATCACTTGAGGTCAAGAGTTAGAGACAAGCCTGGCCAGCATGGTGAAAATCTGTCTCTACTAAAAATACAAAAAGAAAAAATTTGCCAGGCATGGTGGCAGGCACATGTACTCCCAGCTACTTGGGAGGTTGAGGCAAGAGAATTGCTTGAACTTGGGAGGCGGAGGTTGCAGTGAGCAAAAATCTTACCACTGCACTTCAGCCTTGGTGACAGAGCAAGGTTTTCAAAAAGAAAAGAAAAGAAGGAAAAAAAGAAACAAATAAATCAACTGGAAAATTTTAGGGTTACACTTCAAATGTTAGAGGAGTAACATTACATAGAAATTTAGCTTACTAAAGGGGTCATACAGTTCACAATAAACAATTTAAACAAGGAAAAAGAATAAAGGAAGTTTCAAAGAGTGCAAAAAAATGCTTCTTTTCTTAAAGCAGATCTCATGGTACTGCTTTTTGATCCATGAAGACATTGCCCGAAAATCTCTGCTCTCATCAGCCCTTCCAGCTCCCATTCTAAAATGCTATTGTTACTTTTCTCAAATTAAAGAAAAATAAAGCCTTCACACTGACTCAGGTGGAAAGGGGGAGCTGGCCCATTTGCCTTGCAGGCTCATCTTCACATCAGGGTGGGGCAATGTCCACAGTCAGTGGAGGGACCTGATCTCCACCATTCACAGGGGACCAGCCAAGAGCCATTCAGCTAGGGCACCTAGAAAAAGGTAGCACTTCTGATTTTAACTCCCAGGTAATTTCACTTCTGATTTTAACTCCCAGCCTGGGAGACAAGAGGGGAAACTTTGCCTCAAAAAAAAAAAAAAAATCACACACAAAAGAAATTTTTTTGAGACAGTGTCCCACTCAGTCACCCAGTCTAGAGTGCAATGGTGCAATCTCGGTTCCCTGCAACCTCCGCCACCTGTGTTCAAGCCATTCTTCTGTGTCAGCTTCCTGAGTAGCTGGTATTACAGGCGCGTGCCACCATGCCTGGCTATTTTGTATATTTTTAGTAGAGACAGGGTTTCACCATGTTGGTCAGGCTGGTCTGGAACTACTGACCTCAACTGATCCGCCGGCCTGAGCCTCCCAATTACAGGCATGAGCTATCACACCTGTCCTGTCATTTATTTATATTTGGATAACATAAGGACTTGAAGACCCTTTCTCCTTTGCATCAGTGATCTGCACCATACTCATTTTACAAAACAAAGGACGATACAGTCCTCACTCATGTCCTGGTCACGTCACTCCTAGTGACTGCCATATTGCAAACCCCCCAGCAGGTGCAGCCCGTTCCTCTCCATCTGATGGGCTTCTCAGCTCCCATCACACTGACTGCACACAGACTCCCTAGACGCAGCCCACAAGAGCAGAAGACACGGATGACTCAGAAGCTCCTATAAAGTCATCAAACCAGAAGACACAAAACTCAAATGACATTTCACTTTGTTTTGGTTTATTCTGTTTGAGACAAGAGTGCAGTGGGCGTCTGACTAATCTTTTTTGGAATCTTTTGAAGAGATGGGGTTTGGCTCTGATGTCCAGGCTAGTCTTAAACTCCTGGACTCAGTGATCTGCCCACCTTAACCCCCCCAAAGCACTGAAATTATAGGCCTGCACTGTGTAATTTGCCATGTGACACAGCCCAATAACAAGGAAGAAACCCCATGGGTCCAGCGTCTACTCACATGGGTGGATTGATGGCTGGGAAACCCCAGCAGGAACCAAAAGAGCAGCCACTGCACCCGCATGTCCTGGTCCTCTCAGGGAGCCCTGAGGTGGCCAGGACAGAGGTGGGGGTGGTTTAGGGCTGGGGGAGGGAAGGGGATGGGGATGGGGTGGGATCTGAGTTGAGGGGGATGTGAGGGAAGGGGAGGGAGGGGAAGGGGGGATGTTGGTCACCTGGAGGAGGGGATTTGGGAAAGGATCCGGTTCAAACTAAGTCTTTAAGGGCGAGTGGGAGGTTCAGCTACAAGTCAGGGAGAAAGTCTATCAGCGAAGCAACAGGACACACGGGGCAAGAAAGCGGGAGGCTCAGGAGCAATTAGACGGAGACCAGGGCTCTGGTTTCCACCACACCTTCTCCTGTCTGGGTGCTGCCTAAGCAACCTTGGGGCTTTATGCTCCCTCTCCCACCAATCCCCGGCCCCGGAACGTGGTACCTCACAGTGGACATTCCATGGAGCACCCGCATCCTCCAATGCCGCTCCCCCATCTCAGCCCCCCACCTGCCTCCCAAGGCTCTCTGGAACCTTCACAGACCTGATTTCTGGTCTTCCCCACCAGCTCCCCTGTCCCTGCTTTTTGGCAACTCTTTCCCTTCCTGAGTTCCCAGGTGTGTCTCATGGTCAGTTTTGGCTGTGAAACATAAGAAACAAATTATGGCAGGAAGAAACTCACACAAGCAGAGTGGGAGGCTCCGCTGTCTTGCTTGTAAAAGGAGAGACCAAGTAAGTGGGTGTTAAAGTCAGATTAGCCCAAGTGAATGGCAGAGAGTACCATCATGTCCATCGAGGGTTGCTGGGGTCACCTTGATTATAGCCCAAGCAGAGACAGGGCAAGGAAGAAGATGTGAGCAGAGTTTGGGGCCTCTAACCAGTGAGGTGATTCGTGCAGACCAGGAAAGGCTCCTCAAAGCCAGGGCCCACCTCCCTTGCAGGCTGGTCCCTTATGGAGGCAGGGCCAGGCACCTTAGATTTGAGACCAGCCGTGCTGCTGACCACCTGTGTGACCCTGGGCTGGTTTCCTTCCACGCAATGTGAGTGTCAGTTGCTATGTCAACAACTGTCTGAAGATAGGAGGAAGCAACCTGTTGAGCACCTATGTATCGAATGTCATCACCTCCCAAGGACATCTTTCCTTCCAGAGCTGGCACCTTGGAAGGTCCTTGGCCACTAAAGACAGTAATGATAATAACAGCAGCAAATCATTTTCGGCTGTTGAGGGAGGGCCGGGGGTAGGGTTTCTAGGTCCTTGATAAGAATGAGGGTCTGGGGACTCCTGGGAATAGCTGAGTGAGTCCTGTAGGTCTCCTGGGTCCCCAGGTACCAGGTCTGTCTTCAGCGGCACTGGGCCTAGGCTGGGATGCTGGAGCAGCCACTGGGGCATCAGCAGGACAAACAGGCACAGAGGCCATGGATCCATCGGAGGTGACAGGTGTAGGACCATGTGTCCACAAAGTAGAGTCACCAAGCCTGGCTGACGACTGCCCCTACAGACGATACCCTGTCCCTTGCCTCACACTTTGACAGGGCAGTGGCTGGCACCTGGGGCCTCACAGAGCATCACTCTAAGACCTCTGTGTCCTGGTCATTGAATGGGCACTTGAGTCACCCAGGGCCATTGGAACAAGGAGGAGAATCAGGCCCCAGGCTGTTTTGGGACAGTATTTAGCACAGGAAAATGCAAAGAATGTATGCACGACACAGGGGAACTGTTGGCGTGGGAGCCAATATTTCATGACCTCCAGCCCTAATCTGAGCACTCTCACCTGTGCAATCTGAAAGAAACAGGAGACTTGCAGGAAAGAGAGTGCCTGGATTTAACTTAAAGGAACTAAAATGCTGAATGTTCACACTCCTGATATCCTTCCAAATCAACTCTCAATGCTCCCATCTTCACCACTATCATATGGGATAACTGAGGCAGAGATTTACCGACTCAATGTCACTCAGCTGATTCTGAGTTCACTACTGATCACACCTGAACAAACTGCTTTTTCTGAAGTTTACCCTGTTTGATCATGCCGCTGCTGATTTTGTGCAGCTCTGGGACAAACTCTACCTGGTAGAGGATAAAGCAAATGCACAATGACTCAGTCCTGCTGTGATTTCCCATCAATTCCCCACCCTCCTCTGCCCTCCGCAGTCTCCTGCACAGGCTGACACCGTATGGTGGCCTTAATGGGGTCCACTGAGTATTTCAGGTTCTACTTTGGGTCCCTTGGAAGTGGAGGTAGTTATGGGATTTGCTTTGACTCAGGAGATGTGAGTGGAAGTGAAGTGTGTCAACTCTGTAAAATGGGTTGGCTATATTATCTCAGGTTGTGGAGAGAATTAAATGAAATAAAAATGCATGTAGAGCACTGAGCCCAGGGCCTGGCACACACAGTGAGTACTCAGGGTTAGCCAAGTAGCTTCAGAATGCATATTGTCACACCCAGACAATACAGCAAAGTATTACAAAAAGAGATGTAAATTTATTTGCATATGTATTCTTTCAATCTTTATTTTTAAAGATAGGATAAAACTATGGGCCAGGCCCAGTGACTCATGCCTGCAATCCCAGCACTTTGGGAGTCCATGGTGGGTGGATCACGAGGTTAGGAGTTCAAGACCAGTCTGGGCAATATGGTGAAATCCTGTCTCTACTAAAAAATACAAAAGTTAGCCAGGCACGGTGGTGTGCACCTGTAATCCCAGTTACTCAAGGCAATGCAGCGAGACCCCATGTGTGCAAAATTAAAGAAAATTAGTCAAGCATGGTGGGACACACCTGTAGCTGGGATTACAGGCAGGCATCACCATGCCCAGCTAATTAGTAGAGACAGGGTTTCATCATGTTGGTCAGGCTCCACCAGGTAGGTCTCAACCTCCTGACCTCAAGTGATCCACCTGCCTTGGCCTCCCAAAGTGCTGGGATTACAGATGCAAGCCACTGTATCTGGCCCCAAACTTTTCTTATTAAAACAGGGTCTCCCTCTGTCACCCAGGCTGGAGTGCAGTGGCACAATCATAGCTCACTGCAGCCTTGAACTCCTGGGCTCAAGCAGTCCTCCCACGTAACCTCCCGTGGAGCTGGGACCACAGGCACTTCTCTACTTCCCACAATTCCCTCCTCTTTCACTTTATAGTTTTCCTTTTGAAATCTTTTTAAACATGTTTTGGCTTTGCTGTTCTGCCTGAGTTTTTAAAAGAAAAAGCTTCTCTCTTTTCTCTTTACACGATTTCTCTTTAGTTTTACTTCCCATCTCTCTCTCTTTCACACACACATTCTCTTACTATTTTCCAACATACGTGAACCCCTTTTTAACATTTTGCTGGCTGGAACCAGGCTTGCCTTGGGCCGCTGCTTGTGCTGCTGGCTATGAGCACCTTCTTGCTTATCGTGTTGTTCAATGACTTTTCAGGGCTAAGTGCCCGGAATTTTTCTTGAAGAAATTCGATATATTTTTTTAATGTTCATACTTGCGTGGGCCTGCAGGCTACTGCACCTTCTCACTTGGAGCACCTGAATTGACAGAGGCGATATTTACCCACACAATCAATACCATCTCACTCATCAATTCCACTCTGGATGTATTCCCAATAGAAATGAGAGCTTATACTGGCTGGGCAGGGTGCCTCATGCCTGTAATCCCAGCACTTTGGGACACTGAGGCAGGAGAATTGCTTGAACCCAGGAGGCAGAGGTTGCAGTGAGTCATCATTATGCCATTGCACTCCAGCCCGAGCAACAAGAGCAAAACTCTCTCTCCAATTAAAAAAAAAAAGAAAGAAAGAAATGAAGGCTTATGTCCACCAAAATTCATTCATAGAATGTTCATAGCAACTTAACTAGTGATAGCTAAAAATGAGCCAGATGTCCAACAGCAGTAGAACGGATAAACTTGCGGATATGTTATATAATGAATTATTACACAGTAATGAAAAATAACAGTCACTATCTGCAATAACATGGGTAAACCTCCCCAGACATAAAAAGAAGCCAGATGATCAAGAGATCTCATTAACTGAGTAAAGGAATCAATAAGAAGGGAAGCTGCAGGAATCCACTTAGATTTATGGAAATCATTAGGGAGACAGAGTGAGGATTTTTTTTTTTTTTTTTTTTTTTTTTTTTTGAATCAGGGTCTTACTCTGTCATCTACGTGGGAGTGCAATGGGGCAATGTCGTCTCATTGTAGCCTCAGCCCACACCCCTGTCCCAAGACCCCTGGGCTCAATCAGTACTCCCCCTCAGCCTCCCAAGTGGCTGGAACAAGAGGCATTCACCCCCACACCCGGCTAATTTTGTCTATTTTTTGCAGAGACCAGAGCTCCCTATGTTGATCAGGCTGGTCTCAAACTGCTGGCCTCAAGCAATCCTCCTGCCTCAGCCTGTCAAAATGCTGTGAGCCACCCCCACCCGGGCAGAGTGAGGATGTTTTTGAGGACTGTGATAAACAGCCTCCTCATATTTACGTCCTGTATAATCCTCTCCCTTTGAGCATGGGCTGGACCTAGGGACTACTGGAACTCTTTTCTTTTCTTTCTTTCTTTCTTTTCTTTTTTTTTCTTTTTTTTTTGAGATGGAGTTTCACCTTCTAGGCCAGGCTGAAGTGCAATGGTGCAATTTCAACCCACTTCAGCCTCCGCCTCCCAAGTTTAAGTGATTCTCCTGCCTCGGCTTCCCAAGTAGCTGGGATTACAGGTGTGTTCCACTACATCCAGCTAATTTTTGTATTTTTAGTTGAGACGGTGTTTCACCATATTGGTAAGGCTGATCTTGAACTCAGGTGATCCATGCACCTCGGCCTCCTAAAATTCTGAGATTACAGGTGTGAGCCATTGTGCCTTGCTGGACCTAGGTGCTATTTTCTAAGAAGCAATAGAATACATGAAAGTGATGGGATGTCACTTCTGGGATTAGGTTATAGAAAAGGACTGTGATCTCTCTCTCATTTTGTTTTTCTCTCTCTTCCTGTTTCTCCTCGCTAGCCCTGGGGCAAGCCAGCTGCTTCTTATGAAGAGGTGCAAGTGAACAGAAACTGAGGTCTCCAGTTAACAGACAGAGAGGACCTGAGGCCTGCCAGCAGCTGTGGAAGTGAGTTTGAAAGAGGATCATGAAGCCTTGCGAGAGCTGCAGCCCTGGCTCACGGCTTGATTGTATCCTCATGAGAGCCTGAGCCAGAGGACACAGTTGACCTCACCCAGATTCCTAGCCCACTGAAACTGTGAGGAAAAAAATGTATGGTTTTTTAAGCTGCTAAATGTGGGGTCTTTTTTACCCAACAAAAGGTAACGAATACAAGGATATTGCTTATTACTCAAAATCACTATACAAAGCCCCTGAAAAATTGAAAGCTGCAACCAGGGAAACACTGAGAGTCTCCAAGAACACTGTGTTTCTTCTTAGAGACAGTGAGAAAAGCACATACATGTGTTTCCCTTTTAGTTTTGGCCATCAGGAAGCTCAGAGCCAAATGTATGACCCAATTTTAATAACTGTGTTAGCCCCTATGACCTGCTTATCTGTTTTCTTATTCCTGGCCTTTCATTTTATTCTTTTTTTTCTCTCTTTTTTTTTTTATTGAAACAAGACAGAGTTTTGCTCTTGTTGCCCAGGCTGGAGTGTAGTGGCATGGCTCACCAAGAACTCTGCCTCCCAGGTTCAAGGGATTCTCCTGCCTCAGCCTCCGGAGCGGTAGCTGGGATCAGAGTCATGCGCCACCACGCCTGATTAATTTTGTATTTTTAGTAGAGACATTGTTTCTCCATGTTGGTCAGACTGATCTTGAACTCCCGACCTCAGGTGATCCGCTTGCTTCAGCCTCTCAACATGCTGGGATTACAGGCATTAGCTACCGCGCCTAGGCCTGACTTTCCTTTTCTTTGTACTGATTTTATTAGCTTATCTATATTTTTCTATATGATATGAATTATGGTAAGCCATCTCAAATTCAGCTTATAGAGAAGCAAGGCACTTGTAAATTTTTTTTTTTTTGACTCTTACTCTATGGCCCAGGATGGAGTGCAGTGGCGCGATCTCGGCTCACTGCAACCTCCGCCTCCCAGGGTTCATGATTCTCATGCTTCAGCCTCCCAAGTAGCTGGGATTACAGGCGCACACCACCATGCCTGGCTAATTTTTTATTTTATTTTATTTTTTTAGTAAAGACGGGGGTTTCACCATGTATACCAGGCCAGTCTCAAACTCCTGACCTCAAGTGGTCCACCTGCCTCAGCCTCCCAAAGTGTTGGAATTGCAGGTGTGAGCCACTGCGCCCGGCCCATAAATCATTTTTTTAAAATACTTTTTAAATTTAAAACATAGTTTTGCACATTTAAAAAAAAAGTTTTGCACAGGTTGAACACAAAGTGCCTGGAGGTGGTGGTGGGGAGCTCAGGTCATAGGAGAGTGGCTCAGGAGCCCAGGCATTTGCCTGTGATTTGGATTGTGTTAGAAATATCAAGTTATAACGGCGAAAAGGGAAAAAGGATGGCAACTGGTCGCCATCCCACAGGGAGGGGCCGAGGGTTGCACCCAGCCACCCACAGTGCGATCCCCGCTAATTGTTCCCGGCAAGGGCTCCCTAAGTCACTCCCGTCCAGTCCCGACCATCACCCCAGGCCCCGCCCTTCCGTGCGCCTCAATGCACGGCCTTGCGTCTCCGCCAGCCAATCCTGCCTCCTCGGCGGTTGCGCGCTCCGCCCCCTCCCTCCGTGCCGTGTGCGCCTTCCCGGCCTTCCCCACTTTGCCGGCCTCACTTAGGGGCGGTTGGGCCTCGCGCCTGTGGGGGCGGGGCCCGGAGCAAGCTACGGAGCCAATGGGGCTTGGCGGCTGGGTCGTGCTGACGGCTGCCTAGGCTGAGGTGGAGGCGGAAGCAGGCGGCGGAGGGGTGAGATGGCGGCCCGTGTCCTTCTGAGTGTAGGTGCTGTGGTGGCAGCGGGTGGCCCGGTTGGCAGCGCCGCGGGAATCCTGCTTTCCATCTACGCCTACCACGTGGAGCAGGAACAGGAGGCGGATCGCGAGCACGGGGCCCTCTGCGACCTGGGGCCCTGGGTGAGGTGCTTCACCACCCTTGCCTCCAGGTAGCCCTTGCGGAGTGGGCCGGGAGCGGCGGTGCGGGGCGAGGGTGGAGGCTGGGGGTGGGGAGCTTATGGCGGGAGCTCGGGCCTGGTTCAGCTGGGACCTGGCCGCCTGGGAACGGATGGGGTCGGGGCTGGGGCCTGGCGGGGGGGGGGGGGCGGCAGCTGGGCGCTTCTGCCCAGGTGCGGCCCTAGCCCAGGCAGCGCAGCGGAGGTGGCCTTGCGGCGAGGCTGCCAGGGAGGGATGAGGTGACAGAGTGCATCCGAGAGGCTTGGGCGGTCGGGCGGGCCGGGGCGCGCTGGGCTGGAGCGCGAGGGTTTGAGGAGGGTGGTCCCGGCCAGCCTGACAGGTTTCCTGGTTCTCGGGAGGCGGGCCAGTGTGTGGGGCCCTGTCCGCCACACCCGCGAGGCCAGCGGCCACCTCTCCCCCATCGCTACAGCCAAAGCTTTGGGGCTGGTGAGGACTCAGGGGGGTTGCGTTTCCAGTGTCTTCCTGGTGCTAGGGCAGGTGTTTCTGTGGTCAGGCCTCTTTGTACTCCAGCGCTAGTGAGAATTTGTAGACTTCCTGAGACGGTGACATTTGCGGGGAAACACAGAGTTTGACCCTACTCTGGAAGAAGATACCGGCACTTAACGTATCTGATTTTTTCTTTTTTTTTTTTTTCGGTGATGAGACACCATTCCTTTGACTATGTTGTTACATGACAGACATATCTGATTTCTTGGATTTCCCCTCCTATATTTTAGTGTGACAGGAGGGGGGAAATGGTCTGAGTTTGGGTCTGAGTTTAAGCTTCATTGGAGTAAAGGACAAGTATGTTATGTGTTGTAGGCGTTGGGATGACTTAGACGTTGTTGCTTATTAGTGTAATAGGATACCCACAACAGATTAAAAACACACGCTTTACTAAACTTGAGCCATTGGTTTGTGTTACTCATCATTTTAGTTTTTTTTTTAATGTTGTAATTGGTTTGTCTGTTACGTTTTATTTTAACGCATTAAATTTTCCTAGGCAAGTTACTTTGAAAAAGGGAGGAATTTATATTTTAAAGGTGGCTGCTGTTTTTTGAGGGCGGGGTATTAAAAACATAACAAGTTGAAGGAATGAGTTCAGAATTGGTAGGTTACGATTTTAATAGAGACTATGTCTAATATTTAGATGTTTGTTAACATGTTTGTTAACAGTAGTCACGTTTGAGCAATTTCTTCCCCTGCTGTTGACTGGTAAACGGGTATGTAGACAGAAATGTATAGCTCACCAGTTTATTTCCACTCACATATTGTTGATTACATGAATAAGGTAGCACCGGAGTTTGTCTTGTTATTGGTTACAAACTTCAGGTTTCCGATCTTCCACTTAGCCTCTCATGGACCAGATACTCTCTCATTTGCTCTTAAACCAAAATCCTGTAGCTTTTACAGGGGGAAATGATCCTCACATGGCCAAATGAAACATTTTGAAAATGCATTTAAAATGTAGGTGTAGTTTACAGGGAAAAATACATAGATGTGACAAAAAGCTCACATTTGTTGGTGGTGGTTATCCGAACCAAGGTAATAGGCTGATTAGACCCTCAGATACCCTTCGAGAAACATTGAGTGTCTTTTATCCAAAATTTTTATGTTATTTCCACTTTGGGAAAGGACTTTTAAACTCATAAGTACCTTCCACCTGAAGTTAGTTGATTGAATAAATATGTAAGGAAAACATGCAGCAGCACATTTCAAGTATTTAAGAAACAAGAAGAACTGAAAGTAACTTTTGATCCTAGGTTAATATGGAATTTAAGCAGAATTATTACTAATTTTAGACGTTTTTTGAAAAAAGCAGTCTAAAATAAATGGGCCTTTTAACATTGGGGCATGGAAGGAGTACTTTACTGTATACTTAAGTTCTTAAAATTGACTTTAAAAAAAAAAGTTTTAACCATTTAATAAGCATACACTCTAAATAGTCTCATAGTTATATGTCCTGCAAGAGCTGTGTGTGCATCATAAAACATCAAGAAATATATTAAAAGTATATATAAATACATGTGGGCCGGGTGCGGTGCTCACACCTGTAATCCTAGCACTTTGGGAGGCTGAGGTGGGTGGATCACCTGAGGTCGGGAGTTCAAGACCAGCCTGGCCATCAGGGTGAAATCCCATCTTAAAAAAAAAAGTACATGTAAGAGTAAAGGTAACTGGATCTCTTTATAGTTTAAATTTGAATTTAACATGTTGTGACTGAAAGTGTTGTTTCAGTGTGTAGCTGTGGACATAAAACAGTTTAACTTAGATGCTTGTTAAAGAATGGGTAAAAATAAGATATGCTAATAAGAAGAGTAAATAACTTACTTGCTATCTATACAGTGAAATTATTTTAAGAAATTTGTTCAGTTTGATCAGCCTATTTATAAACTACTTGAAAAAATCAAGTAGTTTATAAGCTACTCATTTAATAAATGAATTTACAGGTCAACTTATTTTGGAAATCGTTTATAAACAGGCTGATCAAAATCACATATATATATACATATATAATCACATATATATACATATATAATTTTCTTTTGGAAGTAGGTAGGCAAAACATTGAAAGTTTTTTTTTGTCAAGCTGAAAGAGACTTTAAATGAAAGCTGATTATTGGACACCTCAAGTTAGTTTCTTTTGAGCACTACTACTCAAAGATGTGACTCTTAGGAAAAAAAAGTTTGAGCCCAGGCTGGGTGTGGTGGCTCACACCTGTAATACCAGCACTTTGGGAGGCTGAGGCAGGCAGATCACCTGAGGTTGGGAGTCTAGACCAGCTTGACCAACATGGAGAAACCCCGTCTCTACTAAAAATAAAAAGTTAGGTGGGTGGGCATGGTGGTGTACACCTGTAATCCCAGCTACTCAGGAGGCTGAGCCAGGAGAATTGCTTGAATCCGGGAGATGGAGGTTGCAGTGAGCCGAGATCACACCATTGCACTCTAGTCTGGACAACAAGAGCAAAATTCCATCTCAAATAAATAAATAAGAAAGTTTGAAGCCACCTGGCTCACGCCTGTAATCCCAGCACTTTAGGAGACTGGGGTGGGTGGATCATCTGAGGTCAGGAGTTCAAGACCAGCCTTGAACCTGGGAGACAGAGGTTGTGGTGAGCCGAGATCGCACCACTGCACTCCAACCTGGGCAACAGAGCCAAACTCTGTCTCAAAAAAAAGAAAAAATATTTGAGCTAAGAGAAAACTTAACAGATTAAAAAGATTCTGAAGAAAGCCCTCTTCCAGGATCCAATGTCAGCACATGGTTTTGAGTTGCTTATACTCAATTTTATTCCATTTCACAATCCCCAGATGTCCTAATCCAAATAAAATAAGGTAGAGGTTAAGAGAGAATCTTAGAGGGGCATATGTTATGTGTATATAAAGTCCCTATTATTTGGGGGCCATAATGATATAAAGGGCCAGACATTTAGATTTCTAAAGAAATATTTCCGGCCAGGCGCGGTGGCTTATGCCTGTAATCCTAGCACTTTGGGAGGCTGAAGTGGGTGGATCACCTGAGGTCAGGAGTTCAAGACCAGCCTGGCCATCATGGTGAAACTCCATCTTTAAAAAAAAAAAAAAAGAAAGAAAAGAAATATTTCCCCAAAATGACGAGGCTACAATAGAAATGCTGATTTTTTTTTTTTTTTTTTTTTTTGAGATGGAGTCTCGCTTCTTTGCCAGGCTGGAGTGCAGTGGTATGATCTCAGCTCACTGCAGGCTCTGCCCCCTGGGTTCAAGAGATTCTCCTGCATCAGCTTCCTGAGTAGCTGGGATTACAGGTACATGCCACCACGCCCAGCTAATTTTTGTATTTTTTGCAGAGACGCGTTTCTTTATTTCTACCAGGTACAGCCAATAAAAGTAAATATCACACCACTATCTTCTGTCACCATCATTTAACAAAAGGATATTTTCACTCAAATAATTTGAAAGAACAGAATCTCTCACAATTTTTTTTTTTTTTTTGTTTTTGAGATGGAGTCTTGCTCTGTCAGCAGGCTGGAGTGTGGCGGCATGATCTTGGCTCACTGCAACCTCCGCCTCCTTGGCTCGAGTGATTCTCCTGCCTCACCCTCCTGAATAGATGGGACTACAGGCATGCGCCAGCACACCCAGCTAAGTTTTGTATTTTTAGTAAAGTTTCATCATGGTGGCCAGGATGGTATTGATCTCTTGACTTCATGATCTGCCTGCCTCAGCCTCCCAAAGTGCTGGGATTACAGGCATGAGCCACTGCACCTGGACAGAATAAAAGATCTTTAAATGGAATCATTTAGTTATATTAAAAAGTTTACTTTCAGACCAGCCTGGCTAACATGGTGAAACCCTCTCTCTACTAAAAATATAAAATTAGCTGGGCATGGTGGCATGCACCTGTAATCTCAGCTACTCCAAAGGCTTAGGCAGGAGAATCACTTGAACCTGGGAGGCAAAGGTTGCAGTAAGCGGAGATGGTGCCATTGCACTCCAGCTGGGCTGCAAGAGTAAAATTCTGTCTCAAAAAAAAATTTACTTTTGTGTCCTTACTTTTCCCCATTTTCCCTTAAATCAATGAAAATTCTGCTGCAAATGTACACCAGCCTGCCAGCTAACATTAAGCTAGCCCTCCCGGCCCCCTTGCTTTGGTATACTAAGCTCAAATCTAAGGGATCTGGGGGGGCTTCCAGCTCTCCCAGTCCTTAGAGTTGTGGCCTTATCTTCATGGCGCCTCAATTTCTTATGTTAAATAGGGGATTTTTACACCTACTTAGAGAATGGCTCACACCTGTAATCCCAGCACTTTTGGAGGCTGACACCTGGCAGATCTCTTGAGCTCAGGAGTTCAGACCAGCCTGGGCAAAGGACAAAACCCTGTTTCTACAAAAAATACAAAAATTAACCAGGCCTGGTGGTCATATGCCTTTAGTTCCAGTTTCTTGGGAGGCCAAGGTGTGAGGATCACTTGAGCCTGGGAGGCTGAGGTCACTGTGGAGTGAGTCATGATGGTGCCACTGCACTCCAGCCTCGGTGGTAGAGAGAGATCCTGTCTCAAAAGAGAAACAAACAAACCTACTTTGCCAGATGAATGTTAGGATGAAAAGTGATTACATATGTGTTCCTGAAATAGTCTGTCCTCAGTTAGAGCTGTTACCATTGATTGGAGATGTTACTTTGTTTTTCAGTGTTTGATAATAAATACCTTTAAATATAATAAGTTTCTTGTATGTAGTCATTTATATGTTTAAACATTAATTGTTTTAATGTATTTTATTGCTGACTTCATTGCATAGCATAAAGATGTGTTCATTTAAAACACTTTTGAAGTTGTGCAAGAGAAACTAATATAGAGATATTCTTTTTTGCTTTTCTTTTTTTTCTTTTTTTGAGATGGAGTCTTGGTCTGTCACCCAGGCTGGAGTGCAGTGGTGCGATCTTGGCTCACTAAAACCTCTGCCTCCCAGGTTCAATCAATTCTCCTGCCTTAGCCTCCCAAGTAGCTGGGATTATAGACACCCACCACCATGCCTGGCTAATTGTTGCATTTTTAGTAGAGATGAGGTCTCACCATGTTGGCCAGGCTGGTCTTGAACTCCTGACCTCAGGTTATCTGCCCACCTCAGCCTCCCAAAGTGCTGACATTACTGGCATTAGCCACCTTGCCCAGCCCTAATATGCAGAATATTGTATGTAGGTATTTCCTATATATCAGACCCCCTCGAAGAAGGGTTACTATGTAAGAATAGTACAGATGATCTGGAAAGGTTAATAGACTTGACACATTTATGCTTCTTAACACTGTAAAAGTAGTCCGGTTGTCTTGTGGTATATACATAGGACATATACCATAGGGGGTTGGTTCCAGGACCCCTATTTCTACCAAAGTCCTGGCATACTCAAGTCCCCACTGTGGCCCCTGCAGATCCTGGGTGTGTGAAAAGTTGGGCCTCCGTATATGCAGGTCTGCATTTGGTTGAAAAAGATCCACATATAAATGGGCCCATGCAGCTAAAACCTGTCTTGTTCAAGGGTCCACTGTAGGTCCACTGTATTTGAAAATCAAGTCCATAAAAAAAGTTGCCTTGTTTTACAAAATGTTGGATTACTACCTCTCCCATATTCTAAAAACAAGTACTGTCTATTTACTACCCCACTGAGATAAAACTTTTAGAATAGAACCTAGGACCAGGTGTGGTGGTTCACATCTGTAATCCCAGCACTTTGGGAGGCTGAGGTGGGCAGATCACCTGAGGCCAGGAGGTTAAGACCAGCCTGGCCAACATGGTGAAACCCCATCTCTACTAAAAATATAATAAATTACCCAGGTGTGGTGATGTGCACCTGTAATCCCAGCTACTCCTGAGACTGAGGCAGGAGAATCACTTGAACCCTGGAAGCTGAGGTTGCAGTGAGCCGAATTCTTGCCACTGCACTCCAGCCTGGGTAACAAGGGAAATTCCATCTCAAAAAAAATAAATACAAAATAAATAAGATCCTAGAAGTATTTATTGCTTCTTGCTTTGTCTGAGACTCAGAGGTTAAGTGACTTGCCCAAGATAACACAGGTCATAGCAAATTGAGACTTGACACCTGGCTTCCAGAGTCACCTTATTCAGAGGTGACACCTTATTCAGAGTCACCTCTGCACCCCCATTTTAAAAATTAAATCTTGCCCAGGTAATGCATTTGCTGCTTCAGATTTGAAAGATAACAAGGCAGGTACAGTGAAAAGTCTTCTTATCCCTTCCCACAAACAGACAGTTCTCCCTGTCAGTAGGCTGCTGTGAAACTTTTCAGAGCCATTTGACACATAGACAAACATCCATATGACCATATTATTCCTCCTTTTTTTTTTAAACAGGGGGAGTGTCATGTATATGTTCTGGGATAAATAGCCTGCTTTTGGCTGGGCATTTGTTCCATTATTCCCATACTTTAAATGGTGGTATTTATTTATTTATTTTTAATTTTAATTTTTATTTTTTCTTGAAAGAAAAAGAAAGAAGGAAAAAAGAGAATGAAAGAAAGGGAAAGAGAAGAAGAAAAAGAGGGAGAGAGAATGGGAATCTTGCTGTATTGCCCAGGCTAGAATGCAGTCTAAAAATGGGTATTGAAAAGCTCTTTTATACTAATAATTGTGTTATACAATGGAGACAGGAAGGAATAGGGGAGGAAAAAACAAACAGCCAACCAGTATTTCATTTAAAACTATGAAATGCTATGCAATTGCTGGGGAGTGATTTACTTCCAACCATGTGGTCACTTTTAGAATAGATGTGATGTGTTACTGAAGAAAATGTATGTTTTGTGGTTTTGGAGTAGAGAGTTCTGTAAATGTTTATTAAGTTTACTTGTTCGAGGTCTAAGTTCAAGTCCCGGGTATCCTTGTTAACCTTCTGTCTCATTGATCTGTCCAATATTGACAATGTAGTGTTAAAGTCTCCCACTCTTATTGTGTGGGAGTCCAAGTCTCTTTGTAAGTCACCAAGAAGTTGCCCTATGTATCTGGGTCCCCTGTATTGGGTACACATAGACTTAGGATCGTTAGCTTTTCCCGTTACATTGATCCCTCTACCATTATACAATGTCCTTCTTATCTCTTTTGGTATCTGTTACTTTAAAGTCTATTTTATCAGAGAATTGCATCTCCTGCTTTTTTTTTTTGCTCTCCATTTGGTTGGCAAATTTTCCTCCATCCCTTTGTTTTGAGTCTGTGTATATCCTTGCATGTGAGATGGGTCTGGATGCAGCTTACCAATGGGTTTTTTGGAATGGCTGATACTGGTTGTTCCTTTCTGTATATAGTGCTTCTTTCAGAAGCTCTTGTAAAGCAGGCCTGGTGGTAATGAAATCTCTGAGTACTTGCTTGTTCGTAAAAAATTTTATTTTTCCTTCACTTGTGAAACTTAGTTTGGCTGGCTGTGAAATTCTGGGTTGAAAGTTCTTTTCTTTAAGGATGTTGAATATTGGCCCCCACTCTCTTCTGGCTTGTAGGGTTTCTGCTGAGAGAGCTGCTGTGAGTCTGATAGGCTTCCCATTGTGGGTAACCTAACGTTTCTCTCTGGCTGCCCTTAGTATTTTCGCCTTCATTTCAACCCTGGTGAATGTAATGATTATGTGCCTTGGGGTTGCTCTTTTTGAGGAATATCTTTGTGGTGGTCTCTGTATTACTGGAGTTGGGTATTGTCTTGCCTTGCTAGGTTGGGAAAGTTTTCCTGGATAATATCCTGAAGAATATTTTCCAGCTTGGATTCATTCTCTTCGTCACATTCAGGTACACCTATCAAATGTAGATTAGGTCTTTTCACATAGTCCCATATTTCTTGCAGATTTTGCTCATTCCTTTTTACCCTTTTTTCTCTAATCTTGTCTTCTCGTTTTATTTTGTTAAGTTGGTCTTCGACCTCTGAAATCCTTTCTGCTTGATCAATTCAACTGTTAAAACCTGTGCATACTTCGCCAAGTTCTCGTATTGTGTTTTTCAGCTCCATTAATTCACTTATATTCCTCTTTAAATTGTCTATTCTCGTTAGCATTTCTTCAAACCTTTTTTCAAGGTTCTTAGTTTCTTTTACATTGGGTTAGAACATGTTATTTTAGCTCACAGAAGTTTCTTATTATCCACCTTGTGAAGCCTGATTGTATCAATTCCTCACATTCATTCTCCATCAGGCCTTGTTCGCTTGGTAATGAGGAACTGCAATCCTCTGTAGGGGGGAGAGGCATTCTAATTTCGGGTGTTTTCAGCCTTTTTGCGCTGGTTTCTTCCCATCTTTGTGGATTTATCCACCTGTCGTCTGTGTAATTGCTGAGTTTCAGATTAGGTCTCTGAGTGGACGTCCAGCTTGTTGGTGGTAAAATTTTTTCTGTTTCTTAGTTTTCCTTTGGCGGACGCCCCTCCCCCACAAAGCTGGACCTTCCTGGGTTCAGCTGTATTTGCTGTGAAACTCAATCCTCAGCAGTTCCAATTGCTGTTTATTTTGTGGGGGGGCCCAGCCTTCCCCGCTGCGAGCCACTACACCAGCTGAAATAGCAACGTTAAGATTCGTGGCGCTTTCTGCCCGGGAATCTCCCGGTCTGGTTTCCCACTTCAGTCTGATTTTCAATCAGCTGAATGGGAGACTCTGCCTTCCCCGGAGCTCCAAACGCCAACCAAAAGGGCACTCAGTCCCATATACTCCGGACTGAGAACCGCCACGCCGGGGCGCCTGCAAAACGGCCGCGCCAGCCAAAAAAGTCGCGCTGGCGACCCATGGGGCTCCTCCACCGGGAATCTCCTGGTCCATGGGCAATAAAAATTCGTCTGAAAATGTGGTGTCCACTCACTTTCTGCGCTTTCAGTGGGAGCTACAATCCTGAGCTGTTGCTAATCAGCCATCTTCAATCTCTCTCCTCAATGCTGGTATTTATATTTAGTGAAATGTTAATAACTGCTAGGTTGTAAAAAGAGAATTTATTCTAGTAGTTTTGACTAACCAAGATGAATTTGAGAAATAAAATTCTTAACATTGTCATTGTTTCTTGGTATGGAAATTTTAGAAGCAGGTTGAACTGCAAAGAGTCCAAGAGGAATAGAGAAATACCACAAAGAAATGAATGTGTACTGTAGTAGAGATAAATGTTAATACTTACAGATAATACTATGTGCTAGGCAGTGGTCTAAATGCTTTACATATATTACTGAAGTCTCACAACAGTTCCATGAGGCAGGTAGCTTTCGTCACCATTTTACAGATGAGTAAACTGAGCCATACAAACTAACACTTGATCCAGGTAGTGCAGTGGCAGAGGCCTGATTTTAACCCAGGCAGTCTAGCTCAAGAGTTCAAGCTCTTTACCACTGCTCTTTCTGTCTTACTGTCTTTCCTTCTTTATTTCTTCCTTTCCCTCCCTCTTTCCATCCTTCCCTCTCCTCTTTCCTTTCCTCCCTTCCCCTCCCCTCCTTTTTCCTGCCTTCCCCTTCCTTCCCTTCTTTCCCTTTCTTTCCTTCTTTTCCTTTTTTCTTTTCTTTCCTTTTTTTTTTTGAGACATTGTCTCACTCTGTCTCCCCAAGCTGAGTGCAGTGGTGCAGTCATGGCTCACTGCAGCCTCAACCTCCCCCACATCAAGTAATCCCCCCACCTCAGCTTCCCAAGTAGCTGACTCTACAGGTGCACACCCCACCACACCTGGCTCATTTTTTCTATTTTTCGTAGTGACAAGGTCACACTTTGTTGCTTGGGTTGGTCTCAAACTCCTGACCTCAAGCGATCCTCCCACCTTGACCTCCCAAAGTGCTTGGATTACAGATGTGAGCCACCACAACCAGCCTTTTACCACTACTTCAAATTCCATTTAGATCTAATATTGTTAGAGTGATAACCATATCAACCAGATTTTTTAAATTGGAAAAAACAACAACAACAACAAAAACTGCCGTTTTTGGTATCTGTATGACAAAAATATATAGAGTTTGTTTTATAGCTTTTACCGTTCAGAGCACTCTTTGGAAAGGCGGGAAAATTACTCCGAAGGTATTGGTATTTGAGAAGTAAGTTCCTGGAATGTTTGCCTTCTAAACCTGAAGGTGTGAGGACTTGGTTTGTCACCCCCAGATAGCTAATAGATAGGCAGTGGGGGTGAGCTATCTGGAAGACTTAGCAGGTTAGACTAGGGAGGAAGGAGGTAGGGGATCTAGGCACCTGGAGGGAGGGAGAGGGGAGAAGAATTTGTTTGAATCTGTCCTAGGTTGGGTAGCTCTTTCTGAGGAAGGCCTTGTCATGTGGACCTGCTGCACATAGAGATGGGATAATTGGATCTGATTTGTGGTGCTAGCTAAAGTTCCACACAGATCTGGAAATTTAAGAGGAGTTCATTTTCTCAATCATTAGGAAGAACTTCAAAGGGCAGCAAACCTGTGGTCATTTGAGAGAACAACAAGTGGTCATATTTGAATGTAACATACTCACGTAGGTTGGGAAAAGAACCGGAATCTAGAGCTTGGTCATAAAAAGTGCAAAACCAGGCATTCTTGTAAACCATGTACTCTTGTAAGCATTGATAAGACCTAGCACTGAGCCCTGGGCCTTTCTTGTATAAAGTGCTTGTACAGGCTGAGGATCCCTAATCCAAAAATCCAAACTCTGAAATGCCCTGGTAAGCATTTCCTTTGAGCATCATAACAGCACTCACAGTTTTGGGATTTTAAAACATTTCAGATTTCACACTTTCAGATTTGGGATGCTCAACCGGTATATAATGCACATATTCCCAAATCTGAAAAAATTCCAAATCAAAAGTATTTCTGCTCCAAAGCATTCAGATAAGTAATACTCAACCTGTAATGGATTGTACTAGACTTAAATTACCAGTTTTCAAAATTCATATCTCAGAATCCTTGTTCTGTGTCAGTAAACCAGGGATTTCGTATGCCTTTGATTCACATTTTATTGTTTTTTTTTTTAAAGAAAGAAAAAGAAGGAAAAAGAAAGGGAAAAAGAAGAAAAGAGGGAGAGAGAACAGGAATCTTGCTCTATTGCCCAGGCTAGAATGCAATCTAAAAATGGGTATTGAAAAGCTTTTATACTAATAATTGTGTTCTACAATGGAGACAGGAGAGGAATAAGGGAGGAAAATAACAAACAGCCAACCAATATTTCATTTAAACCTACGAAATGCTATGCAATTGCTGGGGGAGTGATCTACTTCCAACCATGTGGTCACTTTTAGAATAGATGTGATGTGTTACTGAAGAAAATTTATGTTTTGTGGATTTAGAGTAGAGAGTTCTGTAAATGTTTATTAAGTTTACTTGTTCGAGGTCTAAGTTCAAGTCCCGGGTATCCTTGTTAACCTTCTGTCTCATTGATCTGTCCAATATTGACAATGTAGTGTTAAAGTCTCCCACTCTTATTGTGTGGGAGTCCAAGTCTCTTTGTAAGTCACTAAGAAGTTGCCCTATGTATCTGGGTCCCCCTGTATTGGGTACACATAGACTTAGGATCGTTAGCTCTTCCCGTTACATTGATCCCTCTACCATTATACAATGTCCTTCTTATCTCTTTTGGTATCTGTTACTTTAAAGTCTATTTTATCAGAGATGAGAATTGCATCTCCTGCTTTTTTTTTTTTTTTTTTTTTGCTCTCCATTTGGTTGGCAAATTTTCCTCCATCCCTTTGTTTTGAGTCTGTGTATATCCTTGCATGTGAGATGGGTCTGGATGCAGCTTACCAATGGGTTTTTTGGAATGGCTGATACTGGTTGTTCCTTTCTGTATATAGTGCTTCTTTCAGAAGCTCTTGTAAAGCAGGCCTGGTGGTAATGAAATCTCTGAGTACTTGCTTGTTCGTAAAAAATTTTATTTTTCCTTCACTTGTGAAACTTAGTTTGGCTGGCTGTGAAATTCTGGGTTGAAAGTTCTTTTCTTTAAGGATGTTGAATATTGGCCCCCACTCTCTTCTGGCTTGTAGGGTTTCTACTGAGAGAGCTGCTGTGAGTCTGATAGGCTTCCCCTTGTGGGTAACCTGACCTTTCTCTCTGGTTGCCCTTAGTATTTTCGCCTTCATTTCAACCCTGGTGAATGTAATGATTATGTGCCTTGGGGTTGCCCTTTTGAAGAATATCTTTGTGGTGTTCTCTGTATTACCTGGAGTTGAGTATTGTCCTGCCTTGCTAGGTTGGGAAAGTTTTCCTGGATAATATCCTGAAGAATATTTTCCAGCTTGGATTCATTCTCTTCGTCACATTCAGGTACACCTATCAAATGTAGATTAGGTCTTTTCACATAGTCCCATATTTCTTGGAGACTTTTTCTCATTCCTTTTTACCCTTTTTTCTCTAATCTTGTCTTCTCGTTTTATTTCGTTAAGTTGGTCTTCGACCTCTGAAATCCTTTCTTCTGCTTGATCAATTTGACTGTTAAAACTTGTGCATACTTCACCAAGTTCTCGTATTGTGTTTTTCAGCTCCATTAATTCACTTATATTCCTCTATAAATTGTCTATTCTGGTTAGCATTTTGTCAAACCTTTTTTCAAGGTTCTTAGTTTCTTTGCATTGGGTTAGAACGTGTTATTTTAGCTCACAGAAGTTTCTTATTATCCACCTTATGAAGCCTGATTGTATCAATTCCTCACATTCATTCTCCATCAGGCTTTCTTTGCTTGGTGATGAGGAACTGCAGTCCTCTGTAGGAGGAGAGGCATTCTAATTTCGGGTGTTTTCAGCCTTTTTGCGCTGGTTTCTTCCCATCTTTGTGGATTTATCCACCTGTCGTCTGTGTAGTTGCTGAGTTTCAGATTAGGTCTCTGAGTGGACGTCCAGCTTGTTGGTGGTAAAGTTTTTTCTGTTTCTTAGTTTTCCTTCGGCGGACACCCCTACCCCACAGAGCTGGACCTTCCCAGGTTCAGCTGTACTTGCTGTGAAAGTCTCAATCCTCAGCAGTTCCAACTGCTGGGTTTTTGTGTGTGTGTGTGGGGGGGTAGGGGACCAGCCTTCCCCTGCAGTGACACACTACGCCGGCAGAAACAGCGGCTTTAAGATTCGTGGTGCTTTTCTGCCCGGGAATCTCCTGGTCTGGTGTCCTGCTTCAGTCCGCTTTTCAATCAGCTGAATGGGAGACTCTGCCTTCCCGGAGCTCCAAATGCCAACTAAAAGGACTGCCGGGGCGCCTGCAAAATGGTCGCACGGCCAAAGAGTCAAGCTGGTGACCCATGGGGCTCCTCCACCGGGAATCTCCTGGTCCGTGGGCAATGAAAATCATCTGAAAATGTGGCATCCACTCACTCTCTGCGCTTTCAATGGGAGCTACAATGCTGAGCTGCTGCTAATTGGCCCCACTTTAATGTTTTAAACTTTAAAATATTATAAGTGTTTGTTTACACTCAAGTGGGTATCCTGCTAAATTTTAATATATTAGGACAACTGATTTGTACTGCCAGGTTATCTCAACATAGTTACACTGAGTGAAGGCCGGGCATGGTGACTTACACCTATAATCCCAGCACTTTGTGAGGCCAAGGCAGGTGGATCACCTGAGGTCAGGAGTTCAAGACCAGCCTGACCAACATGGCGAAACCATGTCTCTACAAAAAATACAAAAATCAGCCAGGCATGGTGGCGCATGCCTGTAATCCCAGCTACTCAAGAGGCTGAGATAGGAGAATCACTTGAACCCAGGAGGTGGAGATTGCAGTGAGCCAAGATTGCACCACTGCACACCAGCCTGGGTGACAGAGCAAGACCCTGTCTCAAAAAAAAAAAAAAAAGAGTTAAAGGTTACTGTAAGGGTTATTACCGAGTTTAAAATGAGGAAACTGAGACCAGCCTAGGAAAATTAAATGCCAATTTATTAAGCTCCCGCACGAGGTTCTGTGGTCCGGAAAGGGGGAGCCAAGAGAAGTCGTGCTTGACTCCTCTTGGGTGTGGGGTTTATAGGGGTTAGAGGCAATTGATTGGATATTGGAGAAACAAAGCACAAGGTGGGCTGGCTAAGGACGTATAGGGCGAGCTGCCATTGGGTAAGGCTTGGCGGGATTTTTAAAATTTTGGTGGGTTTGATTGCATAGTTTAGTGCTGAGAATGCATAGTTTAGTGCTGAGTATAGATCTGGGAGTGAAATGCAGAAGTGGGTGTGGGTGAGGGGGAGCCCGCATGAAGAAGCCAGATGCTGAGTATCAGACAGGGAGAGGGGTGGGTGTTATTCATCTGGCTCCCAGCGAGGCTATCGACCTTACAGTTACAGACTGTATGATTGCATTTATGTAACATTATTGAAATAACAAAACTGCAGAGATGGAGAACAGATTTAGTGGTTGCTATGTTAGGAATGGGAGGTGAGGGGTGGTGTGGTTTAAAGTGGTAGCATGAGGGAGCTCTGTCGGGATCGAACAGTTCTGTATCTCAGGTGTGATTATATAAAGCTGCAAATGTGATAAAATTTCATACAACGACACACACGTATACTGCATACAAATCCTCAAGTTCCATTTTGCATACCAAACTGGTGAAACCTGGATAAACTTGGGATTGTACCAAGGTCAGTTTCCTGATGGTAACAGTGTACTAGGAATTTGGTACAACGTTGGAGGAATTTGGGCAAGCATACTTTGGACCCCCTTGTGTACTTTTTTGCAAATTCCTGTGGTTTGTAATTATAGTACTTTTAAAATAAAAAGGTGGCCAGGCATGGTGGCTCACACAGTAATCCCAGCACTTTGGGAGGCTGAGGCAAATGGATCACCTGAGGTCAGGAGTTCTAGACCAGCCTGGCCAACATGGTGAAACCCCATCTCTACTAAAAATGCAAAAATTAGCCAGGCATGGTGGGGTGTGCACCTGTAGTCTCAGCCACCTGGGAGGCTGGGGCATGAAAATTGTTTTGAACCTGGGATGCAGAGGTTGCAGTGAGCTGAAATCACACCACTGCAATGTAGCCTGGGCAACAGAGCAAAACTCTGTCTCAAAATAAAGTAAAAAGTAAAAAACAAAACAAAACAAAAAAGCAATGCATTTAGAGTATTTGAGAGAAAATAAGCAAAAGGAAGAAAATGTAAATTGTCTATAATGCTCATACCTAGGACAACAATCCTTGGAATAGAGTTTCTCACTTTGTGTATAGACTTGAAACTTTTTAAATGCCATTTTATTTTTTAGGCTGGGTGCGGTGGCTCATGCCTGTAATCCCCGCAGTTTGGGAGGCCAAGGTGGGTGGATCACAAGGTCAAGAGATTGAGACCATCCTGGCCAACATGGTGAAATGCCTTCTCTATTAAAAATACAAAAATTATCTGGGCGTGGTGGCACTTACCTGTAGTCCCAGCCACTACTAGGGAGGCTGAGGCAGGAGAGTCACTTGAACTTGAGAAATGGAGGTTGCAGTGAGCCAAGATCACGCCACTGCACTCCAGCCTGGGTGACAGAGCGAGACTCTGTCTCAGAAAAAAAAAAAAAAAGAAGCCAATTTATTTTTTATTTTATTTTGTTTTATTTTGAGACAGAGTTTCACTCTTGTTACCCAGGCTGGAGTGCAGTGGCATGGTCTCGGCTCACCACAACCTCCACCTCCTGAGTTGAAGCAATTCTCCTACCTCAGCCTCCTGAGTAGCTGGGACTACAGGCGCGCACCACCATGCCCAGCTAATTTTTGTATTTTTAGTAGAGACGGGGTTTCACCTCGTTGACCAGGATGGTCTCGATCTCTTGACCTCGTGATCCACCCTCCTCGGCCTCCCAAAGTGCTGGGATTATAGGCGTGAGCCACTGCGCCTGGCCCCATTTTATTTTTTAATTAAATTTTTTTTCTTTTCCTCCTCAGAAAAGGAAAAAAATGTTATTGATTAGTAAGACTGTAGTTTTCTGTTGATATTTTGAAATTTTAGGGTGGTACTTGTTTGCTCCTGTAACATTATATAAGCACATTCAGTACTATCAGAACTAATTGCATTATGCAATAACATGACTGCCTTATGTATATATCAGCATTAGTACATACTATAAAGTTATTTTTTACCAAAAAGTTTGCAACTACCAAGTATTCACATTCTTTAACATTATCACAGAATTAATTTAGAAATATTCTACTTAAAACTTCTGGACATGTTTAATTAAATCCTTAGATAAATGTACTATTTAAAATACACACAGAAAATGTTCTTTATCATTTGCAAAGTATGCTTTATCAACTACTTATCTTGGTGAATCAGGTTTTTCTTGATACCATGCAATCAAAACAAAACAAATTTGACATAAGACTGCCTAATCATCCACAATTTAAAGTTTGTGTCCATCAGAAGTATTTTATTCTCATTATACATGTTCTACATTAGAGTTTTGTTTTGTTTTGTTTTTTTGAGATGGAGTCTCACTCTGCCACCCAGGCTAGAATGCAGTGACACAGTCTTGGCTCACTGCAGCCTCCTCCCAGCTTTAAGCGATACTCCTGCCTCAATCTCCTGCTCCTGAGTAGGTGGGACTACACACATGTGCTACCATGCCCAGCTAATTGTAATTGTGTGTGTGTGTGTGTTTTAGTAGAGACATGATTTCACCATGTTGTTCAGGATGGTCTCAAACTCCTGACCTCAAATTATCTGCCCACCTCAGCCTCCCAAAGTGCTGCGATTACAGGCATGAGCCACCTTACTCGGCCACATTTGAGCTTTAAAATACACTGATAGGATAAAATACTGCTTTAATCTGTTTCTTATGTTACAGATCCACATAAAATTCATTTAGAAAAATTTCTTGTACTAAAATATTTAAAGCTATTCGATTATGATTTATAAGTTTTATTTTGTAATTGGCATCTCTAGGGGAATTTCAGGGATACTGTTGCTGTCTTGTGATTATTGATCCTTTTAAAAATCATTGTGTTTGAGAAGTAAAGTAATAGAAAATCTATGACAAAATAGGGAATTAAAGTAGACAGTATACTCAACTCCACTGTGTTTAAAGAGTGATTAATTTCTGTACATTGTGCTAGTGGTTAAGATCTGGGACTCTAGAGTCAACCTGAGTTGAAGTCTTGTCTCTGTCACTTGATCTGTTGTCTCAGTTTCTTCCTTCATAAAATGAGGGCAATAATAGTGTTAACTCACAGGATTCTTGTGATTGTGAAGTGCACTAGTACATGTAAACAGTCCTGGTCCCTGGCATAAAGGTACTCATAAAACATAGTTATTATTATTTTAGAACATGGTTGAAATCTTACTGTATGTTAAATATGTCTTTTCCTCACTTAACATATTGCAGCAGAGCATGGTGGCCATAATCCCAGCTCTTTGGGTGGCTGTGGTGGGTGGATCATCTGACATCAGGAGTTTGAGATCACCCTGGCCAATACAGTGAAACCCCATCTCTACTAAAAATACAAAAATTAACCCCAGCTCCTTGGGAGACTGAGGCAAGAGAATTGCTTGAACCGGGGAGGCGGAGGTTGCAGTGAGCCAAGATTGTGCCATCGTACTTCAGCATGGGTGACAGAGTGAGACTCTGTCTCAAAAAAAAATAAAAATAAAAAACAAAAACATACCACAACTATTTTCCCATGTTGTTAACAATTCCACCAGTAATATAAAGGAATATTGGGTGCCCTGTACCCTTGCCAATATTGGGCATTCTCACTTTTTATATATTTGCCAATATGATATATGCAAACTGTCATGTCATTCTTTTCATTTGCGTTTTCCCCAAGCGTCAGCAAGGTTTAATGGTTTTCACATTTAAAAAAAAGTATTTTTAAATTTATAATCACCTTGTTTGATAATGAGGTTTTCACGTATTTATTAACTGTGTTTCTTCTCCTGCCTAAATAAATCTTAGAATTTTTCACATTGATTTAGACAGATGCTAGTACAGAGGTCTTTTTAAGTGTATGAAAATTTTAATGATTTTTCTTGGTAATTTTTGTCTGTAGATTCAACTTTAGAAGGGCATTTCCCATTCTGATATCATGTAAATATGTGTAATTTCTTAGTTTTAAAAAGCATGACTTCTTTAATCTCCTAGATTGTAGTTTACTAAGTGTTACATTAGTCTTCTGGATATTGCTTGTTCATACCTTTGCCCATTTTTCCCCTTCTGGGTTGTTTATCTTTTCTTCTTCTTGCTTTATAGGAATGCTTTAGATATCACAATAGTTAATCTTTGGTTATATGTGTTACACGTATTTTCTCCTCATTTGTTAATTGTCTTTTAATTTTGTTTATGGAGTCTTTATATAGAAGTTTTAACTTATGTGGTCAGATCTTTCATGTAAAAAAATTCTTCATTATTCAACTTGAAAATCTTTCACTTCTTTACAGCTTTTGGGTTTTTTTTTTTTTCTTGTTCAGCAAAATCTTACCATCCCAAGATTATCTTTAAAAAAATTTCATATATTTTATGTGAAATTTTTTTTCACACTGAGCTCATTTATTGTATGGAATTTCCTTTTGTGTCTAGTGTGAGGGTGGGAATCTAACTTTTTCCCAAATGGATAGGCTTTTGCATCTCTCAGTTCACTGACTTTTCAAATGCCACAAGGTTTTCCTGCACACATAAGGCCTCTTTCTGGAGTTTCAGTTCTGTTCCAGTGACAGGTCTGTCTGTGTTTATTCCATTACCTCCCTTCCCCTGTGGCTTTTTATAGAAGTTTGATATCTGATAGGGCAAATATGCTCATTTTCAAATTTTTCTAAGCTATTCTCATGAATTTACTGTTTCTGATGAATTTTAGAATTATTTTGATGAGTTTTAAGAGAAATCCCATTGAGATTTTGATTAGAATTGTGCTAAATTTATAGATGACTATGGGAAGGAGTCAGTTCTCACTAGCAGGTCTTTCCATCAAGGAGCATACTGTATATGTCTATTCTGGAGTTGCCTCTCTGATAACAGTTTTAACCTAGATGCTCATTGTAGCATTGTTTTGTTCTAAACACATGTGTTACAAAGATAGTATTAGAGTAAATTAGTTGAGGGAAAAGCCTCATTTCATCTCTCCCTGTTTTCATTTCTCTTTTCACCTTTAATTTTGGGTCTATAGAGACTTTATCATGATACGTGTTATATGTATACTCAGGCTCTTGTAACAATTGGCAGTATAGTGTGATTTCTTTTTCTTATTGTCATTAATGTAATGATTAAGGACTAATCAAGTTGATAACTCTATTTAACTCTTACGTTAGATATGAAGGATGTTTCCAGTTTCTGAGAGTACACATTAAGATAGTGCTTTTACTCTTGTTTTATTTGAAAAATGTTGCAGGAGGGGTTTGTTTTTTTTTTTTGGAAAAAACTTTGAGGTAATATGTAATTGTTGTGAAAATTTCATACAATATTGCAGCTTACAAAGAAGAAAGTGCCTTTTGAGAAGGTGAGAGTTTTGTTCTCTAAACTTTCAGTCACTGAAATGCCTCCTTGTTACTTTTGCCATATATTTATATCATCGGTACTGTTAATTTGTAACAGTTTCCTTAAAATGTACTAATGAAATCCAAAAATGCTTAGTGATAAGAGCTGTAAACTCATACATTGATGTATATTAGATAAATACATAACATTAATGCTTTATGTACATTGCTGTATATTAAGAAATATGTAACACTGATGCATTTTAAATAATTTATTCAAAAGTATGTATACTTTATGACACACTGGCACAGTGAGTGGAAGTATAGGTTCTGAAATCAAGGTTTCATGGTTTTAAATCCTGATTCTGCTACGTCCTCCCTCAGTGATACTAGATAATAAACTTAAGCCTGTGATTCCATTTTATTTGTTAAATGAGGTTAGTATGCCACCTGCTTTGTAAGGTTATTATGAAACCAACCAGCAGGTGTGCAATCAGTCAGCACAGCCCTAGTACATAGGTTTTCCAGAAATACTAGCTATCATTCAATAGAATATTTGTAAATACTTTGTCTCTTTCAAAGCTAGTTCTCATACAAGCATCTCATTTTTAAAGTGTTTACATAGTATTCATTGTAAGAATGTACTATGATTTATGAAACATAGCATTTGGTCATTATTTTTTGTCATTTTTTTAAAAATAACAAATAACAGGATTGGCTTCTAATATGTATCACCAGATTTCCCTCCCAAAGGACCATATTTGCTGTTCTGTCAGTTTAGACTCTGTGATTTAAATATTTGGTGGGGGGGCAATAGTGGGCTTAAAAATAAAACTTGTTTTTGTTTTAGTTAACCTTACTTAAGGAACACATTAATTAATATTTATTCTTGTTGAATCTATTTTCTGAGAGGTAGGTAAGCCTGCCAGTGTGTGTGTGTGTGTGTGTGTGTGTGTGTGTGTGTGTGTGTGTGTGTGTGATGTAGTTTATTTGTGTGGTGCTAGAAATTGAGAAATTATGGTAATTTCATATTATTCTGGTCAGGGATCCCTGGAATATCATAGTCATCTCTAATCTGTAGCCAGTGTTTTCAAGTGCACAGGTCTCTGGGAGAAAGATTTGTATTAAATATTTGCACTGACAAATGGCAAACAAAAGGACTATGCATTTTATTCTTAACTGGGACTTGGGTAGCAAACTCCAGGGTAGGAGACTGGAATGAACCCAGCTGGTTCATGTGGAAATGCTGTTTTTTTTGGAATCTAGTTAAGCTTAAATTGTTTCAAACTAAAGCAGGCCATGAGATGAACCCTTTTCATCTCCCCAGTTCTCAAAGACACCGAGATCTTCCCCATGTTACACTCCTGTCCATTGCCCCGGATCATGTAACCAAAGAGCCCATTTGCCTTGGCTGACTGCTGATCTGGCCTTGGACACCTGCCCTGGACTCTTCTGCCCAAGCAGTAGGTTTGGCCCTGGCTGTCCCTGACAGTTGAGGATACAGGGGTGAGTGACAACCTTTTCAGCCACTTCAGTCACATGGAAGAAGGAGAAAAGTGAGCTCGCATCTGTGCACTGACCTTTTAACAGTGATGCTGCCCAATGACACACAGACCCAGTCAGTGTTCTCACATCTGCCTTCCTCCTTCTTGAGAATCAGGAGAAAGAAGAGCTCAGGCTTGATTTCTCACCTCAAAAGACAGCACATAGAAACTTTTCAGCCATTCTCAGAAGCATTGGTTTTCTCTTGGGTTGTTGCTTGCATCAAATCAGCCAGAAAGAGGTAGAGTAACAACTGACTCGCTAGAATTACACATAATCCATGTCACCCCCCCCCAGCTATGCATCAGTCTGTAGAGAGTGACTTCTTACTCTTGAGACGCTCTTTCCTCTTGCTTAATGGTTCATGACATGCTCTTCATTTTCCTCCTACCACTTTAAATTTGTTTTTTTTTTTTTCTGGCTTATTCTCCTGTATTTGGCCATTAAATGTTGATGTTCCACCAATCAGCCCTAGGCCCTTCTGTCATTCTTCTTTCCCTAAACTGTAACAGCCATGTCCATGGCCTTACTCATGGGCGAATCCAACATTTTCATCTCTACCCCAACCTCTGCTGTTGAGGACTCCATCTGCTAATACCAGATTGCTTAGTGGACATCTCTACATGGATGTCTCAGAAGTGTTCTAAATTCAGCATGTCCAAGATTTATTTCATATTCTTCCTCCAAAAATGCTCTTTACTATCTTAATGAAAGGCATCACTGGCGGGGCACAGTGGCTCATGCCTGTAATACCAGCACTTTGGGAGGCCGAGGTGGATGGATTGCCTGAGGTCAGGAGTTCGAGACTAGCCTGGCCAACATGGTGAAACTGTCTCTACAAAAAACACACACACACACACACACACAAAAAATATTACCTGGGCGTGGTGGTGGGTGCCTATAATCCCAGTACTTGGGAGGCTGAGGCAGGAAAATCACTTGAATCCAGGAGGCAGAGGTTGCAGTGAACAGAGATTGTGCCATTGCACTCCAGCCTGGGTGACAGAGCAAGACTCCATCTCCAAACAAAAAGAAAAGAAAAGAAAGGTATCACCACCCAAGCAATTGTGCAAGTCAGAAACCTGGGACTTGTCCATGATTCTTTTCTCTCTCCTCCCCTCCCCCACCAAATTCAATCACCAGGTCCCATTGACTGTTTTTAACCTTCTTCTTTTGTGAACTATAACATACACACAGGGCCGGGCACAGTGGCTCATGCCTGTGAGCCCATTACTTCAGGAGGCCAAGGTGGGTGGATCATGAGGTCAAGAATTCAAGACCAGCCTGACCAATATGGTGAAACCCCATCTTTACTAAAAATACAAAAATTAGCTCAGCAAGGTGGCCCACACCTGTAGTCCCAACTACTCAAGAGGCTGAGGCAGGAGAATCACTGGAATCCAGGAGGTGGAGGTTGCAGTAAGCCTTAGTCATGCCACTGCACTCCAGCCTGGGCGACACTGTGAGACTCTGTCCCCCCCCACCCCGCGAAAAAAAACATACACACAGAAAAATCATTGAGTGGTGCTGTGCATCTTTTGTTGTAATCAACAAAGTGTAACCCTGTAACCAATATTCAGGTCATTAAATAGACCAATGCCAGCGCTCCTAAAAGCCCTAATGAGCTATATGCCTCCTCCTTCTCAAAAATGTTACCTCTTTCCTGGCTTTCATGAAAATCATTTTCTTTTCTAAGATCACACCCAAACTTGGCAGTTTAGTTTTCCCTGCTCTTTGAAATTCATATAAATGGAACCGTTTTGTTTGTTTTCTTTACTTGACTGCTTTCACTTATTGTCATTTTGTGAGATTCACCTGTTTTATGGAGCTGTAGTTTGTTTATTAGACATTGCTGAATAATACTGTACTATGAATCTAACACCATTGTTGTATTCACGCTCTTTTTTTTTTGGAGACTGAGTTTCACTCTTTTCACCCAGGCTGGAGTGCAATGACTCAATCTCTGCTCACTGCAACTTCCACCTCCCGGGTTTAAGCAATTTTCCTGCCTCAGCCTCCCGAGTAGCTGGGACTACAGGTGTGCACTACCATGCCAGGCTAATTATTGTATTTTTAATAGAGATGGGGTTTAAGCAATTTTCCTGCCTCAGCCTCCCAAGTAGCTGGGACTACAAGTGTGCACTACTATGCTAGGCTAATTATTGTATTTTTAATAGAGATGGGGTTTCACTTTGTTGGCCAGGCTGATCTCAAACTCCTGATCTCAGGTTATCTACCTGCCTTGGCCTCCCAAAGTGCAGGGATTAGACGTGAGCCACTGCTATGAACTTTTTTTGTATCTTCAGTTTTACTTAGTAATGCCAGACTATTTTTCAAAGTAGTTGCACCAGTTTAGATTCCTACCAACAATGTATGAGAATTCCTGCTCATCCACCTCTTCGCCAAGGCATAGAATTGTCAATCTGTTCAATTTTATTAACCATTCTGGTAGGTACACAATGGGTTTTTGTGTGTAACTGAAGTGTATGTTATACACAATAAAATGTGAAAATGTGCAACCTAAAAGCATATTTTACATATAAATATATCTGTGTAACCACTATGCAGATGAAGATACAGAATATTTCCATCACCCCAGAAAGTTCTCTCATGCTCTTGTCCAGAAAGAAGCTGCTATTCTGTCCACACTGTTTTGACTTTGGCCACTATACATGCATTTTGCTTATTTTTGAACTTCACATAAATGAGCTCAGACAGTGTGGACTCTACTGTGTCTGGCTGCTTTTGCCTAGCATAATGGTTTTTTGCAATTTATCCAAGTTGTTGGTTACTCTTTTTTTCTTGCTGAGTTCTGTTGTATGATTATATTACGCTGTGTTTATTCATTTTCTAAGTGTTTCTAGGTTTTGCATATTGTGAATTAGGCGGCTATGAACGTTCTTATATATACTTATTTCTCTTGGTGTATATCTAGGAGTGGATTTCTGGTTCATGGGGTAGGTGAGTGTTTAACATTATTAGAAACGACAGAACAGTTTCCCGAAGTGGTTGTACTAATTAACACTCCACATTGGTTTTAATTTGCATTTCCCTGATTACTAATGAGGTTTAACAGCCTTTTATATGTTGTTGTTGTTGTTGTTTTCCGGCCATTTGCATATCTTCTGTTTGAAGAGCTCATTGAAGTCTTTTGCCTAATTTTCTGGTAGATGTTCTTTGTTTTATTGATTTGTATAAGGGATAAATATATTGATCCCCTCCCCCTCCCTGCCTCATATCTGTGTTGCAGCTGTCTTTTACTAGCTAGTGGCTAGTGTTTTTATTCTCTTAAAGATATCTCTTCACTAACAGAAACATTTTTAATTTTTGTTGTTAATTATTACAGATACATAATCATACATATTTATGGGATAGATGCAGTATTTTGATGCAAGTATACAATGCATAATTATCAAATTAGAGTAGAGTACTCCATCACCTGAAGCATTTATCATTTCTTCATGTTAGGAGTATTCCGATTCTAGTCTATTAGTTATTTTGAAATATAAAGTAAATTACCGTTAACTCTGTTGCCCTATTGTGCTGCTGAACACTAGAGTTATTCATTCTTTTTAACTGTATTTTTGTACCCATTCACCAATCCCTCCTTATTTCGTACTTCCCTTCCTGTCCTCTACTCTGTCTACATGGGTTCTGTTTTTTTCTTTAGCGCTCACATATGGGTGGGAACATGCAATGTTCATCTTTCTGTGCCTGGCTTATTTCACTTACCATGATGTCCTCCAGTTCTATCCATGTTGTTGCAAATGGCAGGATCGCATTTATTTTGATGGCTGAATAGTACTGCACTGTGTACAAGTACCACATTTTCTTTATCCACTCGTGTATGGATAGAAACTTAGGTTGATTCTGTAGTTTGGCTATTGTGAATAGTGCTGCAGTAAGCATGGGAGTGCAGGAATCTCTTAATTGTGCTCATTTCCTTTATTTTCGGTGTATACCCAGCAGTGGGATTATTGCATCACATGGTAGTTCTATTTTTAGTTTTTTTGAGGAACCTCCACATAGCAATTGTACTAATTTATATTCCGAACAACTTGTACAAGGGTTCCCCTTTTCCACATCCTTGCCATCATCTGTCATTGCCTGTCTTTTTGATAAAAGCCATTTAAGCTGGAGTGAGATGATGTCTCATTGTAGTTTTGATTTGCATTTCTCTGATTAAAGAAATTCTTAATTTTAATGTAGTTGAACATTTCTGACTTTCCCTTTGTAATCAGGGTTTTTGTATCCCTGTGTGAAGATAAGCTACATTTTCTGTTATTGTTTGCCTTTCACATTTAAATCAATGGTGTCTAGAATTCGTGTGTGTGTGGTGTGAGATGGGGTCAGTTTGTTTTCCTAGATGACATGATGACATTGATGATGATGATGATGATGACGTTGTTTAGTTCCATTTATTGAAAAGGCCATCCCCCTCCTGCTCTGTAGAGCTTCCTTGGTCACACAAATCAGGTGATTGTGTGTACAAGGATTTGCCTGTCTCTTCTCTTCCTGGTTTCCTGAGACCCTTTCAGAGTAGGGTGTTGGCCAGGTCAAAACTATTTTCATAGTAACATTTGCTGATTTTCTGCCTTAGACTCATTCTCTCAAGTGTATGATAGGGTTTTCCAGAGGCCACATGAAATGCAGTGTTGTAACAGATTGAATGGAAAAGCGGATAAGAGAACCAAGCTCCAAATAAAGGAGATTTCCAAAAATGTCAAACAATGCCACTCTTCTCACTCATTTTTTTATTTGTTTTGGAAAACAGTTATTTTTTATTAAAGTGTTTCTTATGTTAGCATATAATAGATTTCTTGTTATTTTTAAATGAATGAATTGATATTAAAAACTTTGCTGTTTTGGCCGAGTGTGGTGGCTCATGTCTGCAATCCCAGCAGTTTGGGAGGTTGAGGCAGGCAGATCACCTGAGGTCAGGAGTTCGAGAGCAGCCTGGGCATCATGGTGAAACCTTGTCTCTACTAAAAATACAAAATTAGCGGGATGTGGTGGCACATGCCTCTGTAGTCCCAGCTAGCTACTCAGGAGGCTGAGGCAGGAAAATTGCTTGAACCTGGGAAGCAGAGGTTGCAGTGAGCCAATATCGTGCCACTGCACTTCAGCCTGGGTGACAGAGGGAGACTCCTTCTCAATTAATTAATTAATTAATTAATTTTCTGTTTTAATTTCTAATGTGATAAATATAATAGCTGTAACCCATGTTAACTAAAGCATTTTAGAATCTCAATAGTTTGCAGGAATGTCAAACCAAAAAGTTTGAGAATCACTCGTTTAGTTTTATGTCTTGATATCTAGTGGATAATAAATCTTGGTTATGTGCGGCCCTGGGCCCTGTGTATTTTTCCACATAAATTTTAGAACACTGTGATGTTCCACAAGAATACCTGTTAGGATTTTGATTGGAATTCTGTTGAAACGGTTTGGAATAATGGAAATTTTTTTATTTTGTTTTTAGTTACACCTGCTATAATGGGAATTTGAAATCTTTATACCATTGAACCTTCTGATTCATAAACTTTATTTCTCCATGTGTTTTGATCTTTAATTTTTTTCTCAATATTGTTATATAATTTTCTGTATAAAGGTTTTGCACATTTTCCAAAAAGAATTTTTGAAGGAAAAAAATCTACTTAAAAAAAAACTGGCCAGGCACAGTGGCTCATGCCTGTAATCCCAGCACTTTGGGAGAGAGGACAAGGTGGGAGGATCACTTGAGCCCAAGAGTTGGAGACCAGTTTGGGCAACACATTGAGACCCTATCTCTACAAAGAAAAAAGTAAGATAAACTTAGTAATTAACAAGAATTAACAAGAAAATGAAAGATACTTCTGAAAAATATTACAAGAACTTTACTGAAGCTCATAAAAGAATTAAATAAATGCTAAAACGTATTTTATTCTTGAATAGGATAGCTCTCACATTGATAAGATGTCAGTATGCCCTCTAAGTTGCCGTATTTTATATTGTTAGAAAGACACTTTTTTTTTTTTTTTTTTTTTAACCTTCCATGTTTTCTAAAGTTAAGGTATGCCTAAAACTCTTGACATCTTCCAGGAATTTCTGGCCATGTGGTAATTATGAAGTTAGGTTAGGAGCATCTTAACCAATTTATTTTACATAACTTTCCTTTCATTATCAGCACAAGTCAAATGTGATATGAAAACAGAAGCGTTTAAGTCTACAGAAACGTTTAAGTCTAAAGAAGCTCTTTTAATTGGCATAAAATAACTGTGCATCTTATATTGAAAATGTTTTAAATTTAGTGAAATACGCCAGGCACAGTGGCTCTTGCCTATGACCCAGCACTTTGGAAGGGAGGCTAAGGTGGGAGGATTACTTCAGGCCAGGAGTTGGAGACCAGCCTGGGCAATATAGTGAGATGCCATCTCTGGTGGGGGGGGGGGGGAATATATATATACATATATATATATACACACACACACACACATACACACACACATATATGTGTGTGTGTGTGTATATATACATGCATATATATGTGTATAGAAAAAATGTATGTGTATATATATACACACACGTAATTTGTGAATTTAAAGTAATCCCAATTAATATCTCAATAGGCTTTTCAAAACTTGATTCTTAAGTTTATATGAAAGAACAAAAATGAAATTTTTCACAAAAATGATGAAACTCTATTCATGAAGGGGGTATTAGTGCTGTCAAATATTAAAGTGTGTGTTGAAGCCAAGCCAATTAGAGCATCAGATCACTGGCACAGAGTTGAGAGCACTGAAGTAGCCTCATTTATAGGAATGTTTTGTGTGGTCAGCAGTGGTCTATGTGATGAAAACAGTGAATTCTTTAGTAAATAGTATTGGATGAACTGAGTAGCCATTCGGGGAAAAAAAAACTGGCTTGCTATCTCCCTTTTTTGTTTTTTATGTGGAGTCTCCTTCTCAGCCAGGCTAGAGTACAGTGGTGTGATCTTAGCTCACTGCAACTTCCACCTCCTGGGTTCAAGCAATTCTCCTGCCTTAGCCTCCAGAGTAGCTGGGATTACAGGCACCTGCCATCACGCCTGGCTAATTTTTTTTTTTTTTTTTTTTTTTTTTAGTAGAGACAGAGGTTTCACCATGTCAGCCAGGCTGGTTTTGAACTCCTGACCTCAAGTGATCCACCCATCTTGGCCTCTCAAAGTGCTAGGATCACAGGTGTGAACCACCTAGACCCCACCACTGTACTGCACTCCAGCCTGGGCGACAGAATGAGACTTCTAGTCTTAAACAAAAAAACCCGCAAAAACCAGACAACCTAGACATGGCAAAAAATAGTATAAACAAAATTGGGACTCCAGTGATAGGCTGGGAAAAAGTAGTTGCTATGCAGCATGTTCAAAGGGCTAATTTCCATTACAAAGCAAGATCCCTTGCTGATAGAAAAGGCCAAGTGGGCACATTCAGAGGCAGTTCAAAGGCAAGACAAGTGGCTTTCATAAATAAATGTATGAAATGTTCCCCAGTTTCAGTCGTTATAAAAGAAAAGCAAATTGAAATTATACTGAAAGCATTTTTAAAATATCCGATTAGCCAGGATGAAGAAGTTTGATTAGCTGTTGGCTAAGGTGTAGGAAAATAGCTACTTCCATATATTAATGGTAAGATTCTAAACTCTATAGAGAGCAATTGAATAATATTTATTAAAATTTAAGAATGCACATACCTTGTGTAGTATAGATAAGTTTGGATAAATTGTAATGTATTTACATAATGGGATATTATAGAGCAATAAGAATGAATTACAATTCACACAACATGAATGACTCACATACATAATGTTAGGTGAAAGAGCCAAATGCAAAAATACACGTTCAAAAACAGACAAAATTGTGGTGTTAGGAGTCAGGGTGGTATTACTCTTGGGGAGCTCACTGGATGGAGACATGAGGGGCTTTTGGAGGCTCATATATCTTTTTTTTAAAATCTCTGTGTTAGGTGGGATCATATTGGGAAAATTCATCAAGCTATGAACTTAAGAATTACGTACTGTTCTGAATGTGTGCTATACTTCAATACACATTTTTATGTAAATAAAAATAGTGTGCATACATGCAGTCACACATGAAGAATGCACATAACTTGTTTTAGCAGTTTTATCCTAGGCATATAACATATATTTACACACACTCTTGCACATGTGGGAGTTAAAAATAGCACAAAGATATTCATTGCTGTGTTTGTAAGCACAAAAGTTCATATAAAACTTAATTACTCATACATAAGTAGGGAACTAGTAAAATAATTGATATAGTCATATAGTGAATTAGTAGCAGCTCTTAAAAGGAGTGAGGCAATTCTATATGAAGTAATTTAGTAAAGTCACTAAGGTATAGCAAATGAAAAGACCAGAGTGCATGAACAGTACGTGTAGTATGCTACTATTTGTGTATGGGTATGTTTTATCTCAAAAGGCATATATTTGCAAGCATGTATAGATAGAATATATTTGGAAAGATGAGAATATATCCTAACACTGGCTGTCTCTGAGGAGTGGAACTGAGTGGCCAGAAGGCACAATTGGGTGATACTTTCTATACTAATTTGTGACTTAAATTTTTTTTAAATTTTGAATTGTGATAAAATGCATATACCAAAACTTACTACCTTAAACATTTTTAAGGGTACAGTTCAGTACTGTTAAGTATATTCATATTGTACAACGAGTCTCCAAAACTTTTTCATAGCCATGAAACAAGTACTTAATACTTCCTCCTGCCCTCGGCAGTCACCATTCTACTTTCTGAGTCTATAAATTGGACTACTCTAGACAGCTCATGCAAGTGGAATCATATAGTATTTGTCTGTTTGTAACTGGTTTGTTTCACTTAACACAGTGTTCTCAAAGTCCGTGCTATTTTGTGACTTTTGAATTCTGTACCTTGTTCGTTTGTTACCCATTTTCAAAAGAGCATTAAAGTAAAAAGACATGACATTACTTAGAGCTGTTAGTTACATGGTAAAAAGTTGATGGCTGGTATGTCTTTTTCATTTCAACCAATGTTAAATGCCAGTTTGGGCAGCAAAATAATTTTATGCCAAAGTGCCATTTGAAGCTGGGTTTGTGACATGTTTCTCTTTTTGTCATCTGTGGATTCCCCCAAAATGCAGGCTCAAGTCCCCAGCCTCTTGACTCTGCTCAACAGTTCCCCTCATTGGCTTCCTGTCTGACTTTTGCCTGCTCTTCCAAATCTACCTCTCTTCCCCCAGGAACAAGCTGCTTCTATGCCAAGGGCATGGCTTCCTCCTTGCAGATTTTTGTCACATCTCTGACATGGAAAAAAGGGGAGTTTTCATTCTGCTAGCTTTTTAGCACTCCTTTGAGATCATTATTCTGGAGCCCTCTGCAATAATATTATTTCTCATGGATTGAAATTCATTGTTTCCAACAAGTTGAAATGACTCTGAACCTTACGGGAGCACTGGGTGTCATTAACTGGCATAGAGGGAGACAGGCTCTAGGTGGAAGATATGTGACTTGCTTTTGAAAATAGTGGTGTAAGATTCTGGCCTGCAAAAACAGCTGGAGTTATGAGCTAGAAATCGAGACTTAAAACGTGTGTATTGAAAATACAGAAAAATAAGATAATGTTACCCATAAAGCAGATCATCTTTCTTAACACTTTAAGTGAATTAACTTCTGTTTTTTCCTCTGGCTGTATGTGTATAAAAGTATTTTTCTAGCCAGCATGGTAGCTCATGCCTGTAATCCCAGCAATTCGGGAAGCTGAGGCCAGTGTATCACTTAAGGCCAGGAGTTTGAGACCAGCCTGGCCAATGATGAAACCCCATCTTTACTAAAAATACAAAAATTAGGCCAGGCATGCTGGCAGGTGCCTGTAGACCCAGCTGCTTGAGAGGCTGAGGCACAAGAATCGCTTGAATGCCAGAGGCAGAAGTTGCAGTGAGCCAAGATTGCGCCACTGAACTCCCTGGGTGATAGAGCAAGACTCTGCTCAAAAAAAAAAAAAAAAAAAAAAAAGTTACACACATGCACATATTTTAATATGTAGAAATTATATTTTGTTTTCACCTTTTCCCCCCTCTGTGAATGAAGAAGTCCAAGGCCAGTCACATAGTTACTTCTGTTAAGAGCCCCAAAAGAGGTCATGAATGAACTTGTGGAACTTGTTGAAATTTCACAGGGTGAAGTCCTACACAGATGTAGAAGAAAATGTGGCAAGAATAGGATTTTGGAAACTTGCCTAAACTTTCCTAAAACTTTCACGATTCAAGAATCAGAAATCATAATCAAAGAGGTAGGAGAATTAAGAGTTCAGTGTCAAATTAAGAAGAGCAGAGCAAATTCCAAGAGAAAAGGAAGAAAAATATTGTTTGGTGTTTTAAAGAGGTAGAGCTGGATGAAGACTAAGCCTTGAGATACTAAATTGAGGGCGTCATGGCACGCACATGCTTGTAATCCCAGTGCTTTGGGAGGCCTAGGTGGAAGGATGCCTGGAGCCCAGGAGTTTGAGGCTGCAGTGAGTTATGAGCCACTGCACTCCAGCTTGGGCGAGAGTGAGACTTTGTCTGAAAACAGCAACAAGATACGAAATTGAGAAACTGTTACTTGAATATATACTTGAATATATATTCTGTCCAGCAGTGATGGAGTAACAAGGAATGAATTTACCTTGCTATTTTAAGCAACTAGAAAACTGGACAACATATGAAATAGCAATTTGTAGGCACTGGGTAACAGGCAATACAAGACTGGTCACTGAAAGGTGAGAAACAAACCTGCTGAGTTCTATGGTTGTTCCAATTTATTATCTGGAGGTAGTTTTCAGGGTGCAGACCAGGGATGGGGAACCCAAATTAAAGCCTGGTGTCTTACTGAATTGAGAGGACAAGATGGGGATTGGCGGGGAGGGAAGATTGTTGTAATTTGTGTGGCAGAGTACCAGAGAGGTGGAAGTTGTACACAGAACTGCAGAGGCAGGTGGAGGAGTCTCCTGAAGTCAGGTTCAGTCCTGACCTACACATGCATGAGAGGAGAGCACCTGAGGCCAGAGAAAGAACCCCACTGGAAAGGAGCAGGCCAAACGATTCCTGGAATTCAGAAAGAGCTGGGAATAATCTGTGTTGCCATTAGCCAGGGTATATACAAAGGCATCAAAAGGGCATAGTCTTTTGTAATAAGGCTAAATTAGCCCTAAGTTAAAGGGTACTGTGGACCTACTCTAACAGTGAAAAAGCAAGTCTTGGAAGATCCAGCCAATTGAAAGAATCTTACCTGTGTGTGAGAGCAAAGTCCATTGCTATTTAAGGAAATACACAAAATCTAAAACACAAAACCCAGAATGTTAGGCATTCAATAAAATGACCAGACATGCAAAGAACCAGGAAAATAAGGCATAATCAGGAGAAAAGTTAACTAGATCCAGAAATGATAGAGATGATGGAGTTATCAAAGACATGAAAATAGCAATTACAAATATGTTCTTCGTTCAAAAATGGAGAGGAAATGGTTAACATAATAGGAAGACAACTAGAAGGTGTATTTTAAAAAGACCCAAACAGAACATCTAGAGTTGGAATAAGTACAATGATGGCATTAACAGTAGTTGAGGCACTGCACATCAGTCAACTTCAAGACAGCAATAGAAACTGTCCAGAATGACAACGGAAAGAAAAATGGAAAAATTGACAAAGCATCAATGAGTATAACAAGCACAATTGTTAGAGATAGAAACAGTCTAACATATATGCAATTGGAGCCCCAGAAAAGAGGGAAAGGGAAGAACAGAAAAAAGACTAAAAAATAATGACCAGAAAGTTTTCAAATTTGATGAAAACTATACGCCCACATATTTAAGAATCCCAAGGAGAATAACTATAAAGATAGCCACACCAAGGCACATCATCACATTGTTGGCAACCAGTAATAAAGAGAAAATCTGGAAAGCAGACAGAGAAAAAACACACATCATGTACAGAGTAACAGATAAGAATGACAGCAGACTTCTCATCAGAAACTTAGCAAACCAGAATACAATGGAGAGATCTCCTTAATTTTTTTTTTTATGTGTGAGACAGAGTCGTTCTTGTCCAGGCTGGAGTACAGCGGTGTGGTCTCGGCTCACTGCGACCTCTGCCTTCTAGGGTCAAGCGATTCTCCTGCCTCAGCCTCCCGAGTAGGTGAGATTACAGGTGCATGTCACCACACCTAATATTTTTGTATTTTTAGTAGAGATAGGGTTTCACTATGTTGGCCAGGCTGGTCTCAAACTCCTGACCTCATGATCTGCCTGCCTCGGGCTCCCAAAGTGCTGGGATTACAGGTGTGGGCCACTGAACCTGGCCTGGAGAGACATCTTTAAAGTGTTTTTTTTTTTAATCTCTTTAAAAGATTGTTGTATTGAAGGTGAATGCTAACAGGTACAGGATTTCCCTTTTTGTGTGATGGAAATGTTCTGCAATTAGTGGTGATGGTTGCACAACATTGTGAATTAAAGAAATAGTAGCTTTAAAAAGATAGTTGTTTAAAGCAAAAATAATGACACATTATAGGTTTTATAACGTGTGGGGAGTAAAAGGTATGACAATAGTACAAAGAATGGAAGGGGATGGAAAGGGTATAAGAAACCTTACTAAGGCTTTATTTATTTATTTACTTGACAGAGTATCGCTTTGTTGCCCAGGCTGGAGTGTGATGGCACGATCCCTGCTCACTGCAACCTCTGCCTCCTGGGTTCAACAATTCTGCCTCAGCCTCCCAAGTAGCTAGGATTTTAGGCATGTGCCACACACCCAGCTCATTTTTATATTTTTAGTAGGGGTGAAGTTTCACCGTGTTAGCCAGGCTGGTTTGACCTCCTGACCTCAGGTGATCCACCTGACCTCAAGTGATCCACCTTCCTCAGCCTCCCAAAGTGCTGGGATTGCAGGTGTGAGCCACCATGCCTGGCAGAAACCTTAGTAAGGTTCTTAAGCTGTACATGAAGTGGAATTGTCAAATTTACATCTAGAAAATTAAAACAATTTATGTTCCCACTTCAAATGCATGGGAGCGCCAATGTAACCGTACCCTTGTCCACGTGTGATATTCGTTTAAAAACATTGCCACCCAGATGTTTTTAAAAACTTGATTGTCCTAGACACTCAATCCTCACTGTGCTCGAAGGATACTTTATCTCTGAAATCTCCGAAATTCTGTCAGAATCTCTTTGTCTTAAATTTGGCTAAAACATAAAATGTATACATTTATTTTTTTCCTTTCCTTCTCTTCCTACCCCCTTTCTTCATAAGCATAGTTTTCTTCAGTAATTTCTTTGGTTACTATTTCAGCTTCATTTGTTCTAGAATGTGGACATTCTGAAGACACATTCCATGTCTCTCTCATTCTCTCATGTATCACGGCTGTAGTATACTAGATGCTCGATGCTCAGTAAATTTGTCAAAAAAAAAATACTGTTTTCTTTCTCTACACAGTATTGGTAAGGTTGATCTGCATATTTCTAACATCTTTTTCCTTCATATTAACCTATTTTGTCCTTTTGATTCGAGTTGTAGGATAATTCATTTACTGTTTTCTGTTACTAATTTTTGTTACATTTCATCTGCTACTTACTGCTTCTATTGCTGTTTTAAATTTGGCAAATCGTGCTTTTCATCTCAAAATCTTGTCACCTCTGAAATCTTTCCTCAGATTATTCTGATTTCATTTTTACAGGTGCAAAATTCACTCAAATTCTTTTAAAATATTAAACACCTTGCATTTCATTATTTTTCTTCAACTTAGATACTGTGAGACTGTCAAGTTTTTAAATCTCTTTTTCAGCTCTAGGGCATTTCAACTTTAATGTTAGTGTGTTTGAAACCCCTTCAGACTGGGAAATAAAAGAAAATGGAGTACCCATTTCTTCCTTCAATCTAGCCACCTCAGCACATAATTAAAATGTGGTATTGGTGCTGGACACAGTGGCTCATGCCTGTCATCCCAGCACTTTGGGAGGCTGAGACAGGCAGATCCTGTGAGCCCAGAAATTTGAGACTACCTGGACAACATGGTGAAACCCCATTTCTACAAAAAATTAGCCACACATGGTGGTTTGTGCCTGTGGCCCCAACACTTGGGAGGCTGAGGTGGGAGGATTGCTTGAGCTCAGGAGGATGAGGTTGCAGTGAGCTGTAACTGTACTCCAGCCTGGGTAACAGAGCAAGACCCTGTCTCAAAAAAAAAAAAAAAAGTATGAAATTTTTATTAGTGTAAAGTTAGGTCTAAGAGTTTTATTTGCAAAGATTACCATGTGGGAGTAATCTCTCAACATTTTTGCCTTCCTGGCCTATTTTGTAAGACCCCCCAATGGTGGAGAACTGGATCAGGAAAACAAGCAGAACTTCAATACACACTGCCATTTTTGAGAGGACCACAAATTCAGAACTTGAAAGAATTGGAGTTCTTTCCTTAATTACACCTTGGAGTTTTGCCCTCAGGACCGAGAAATAAATAATGAGTTCCTCTTCCCTAGGAGTCCAGTCTACTGCTAGAAATACATGGTAATAAGCACAGTCAGTGCAACAGAAATCGGTGGTGTGAAGGTAAAGTGAAGAGATCCATAATTCATGGTTGATGTTTTCCACTGAGGAGTCAGCATGGGTTTTATGCAGAATGGAGGACATTTGAGATTTCATTTTGGGGTAATAGGAGACTGTAACCTGGGATGGGTAAAAAAAAATTACAAAGCAATGCTTACACTTAGGTTGGAAACCTTGATTTTGTACTGGTGCTAATTATGGTTTTTTTTCCTAGCAGTATTTACTGCCCCTAAACAGGGATGGAAAATGAAATTAGTGTATTTACTGACAATAGGTGATTTGAAGGCAAATGGGACTGAGCAAAGTAGTGCTTTATAATCAGACCCAGTTTTCAGGATAAGACTGCTAGAGACTCATTACTTTTCACATTATAATGTGAAATTAATCATTAAAACGTTAAGTAAAAATGGAGGTTTTGGCCAGGTGTGGTAGCTCATTTGTATAATCCAAGCACTTTGGGAGGCTGAGGTGGGTGGGTCACTTGAGGTCAGGAGTTCAAGACCAGCCTGGTTACCAACAGGGTGAAACCCCATCTCTACTGAAAATACAAAAATTAGCCCAGTGTCTTGGCTCATGCTTGTAACCCCAGCTACTTGGGAGGCCAAGGTGGGAGGATTACTTGAACCCAGGAGACAGAAGTTGCAGTGAACCAAGATCACACCACTGCACTCCAGCCTGGGAGACAGAGCAAGACTTTGTCTCAAAAAAACAAACAAACAAACCAAATATACATGGTATGTTTCAGCCCGTTGCAGTAACTCCTTGTCCAAGCTCAAATTGTCCCTTTTTTAGCCTGCAGTGTCACTTATGCTTGGCTCCTGGGCCTTGTAACAATCCTGTTTATGCTTAGTTTCCTTGTTGTCCAGTGTGACACAATATTTTTGGCTTATCTTGCATATTTCCTGCCCAGCCACTTTTCCAAGAAGAATGTGAGTGTTTAAAACAAAAACAAAGTTTCAGGGCCCCAGTCCCACCCCAAACCAGCTTAAGCAGAATCCCTGGTGAGGATAGGGCCCAGATACAGACAGGGCCCTGAGAGTGGAGTGCAGTGGTCAGATCTCAGCTCACTGCAACCTCTGCCTCCTGGGTTCACATGATTCTTCTGCCTCAGCCTCATGAGTAGCTGGGACTACACTTGTGAGCCACCACTCTCAGCTGATTTTTGTATTTGTAGAAGCAAGGTTTTACCATGTTCGCCAGGCTGGTCTCCAACTCCTGACCTCAAGTGATCTGCCCGCCTTGGCCTCGTAAAGTGCTGCAATTACAGGCGTGAACTACCACACCCCGCCAGGATACAGTGTTTTTTAAAAAGCACAGCCAGCCTTGGATGGAAAACCACTTGAGGAGAGTATACTGCCTTATCAGGCTCTGTAAACACGTTATCTCTGCACAAAGCTGGGACTTTGAGTGGAGTCCTTGGTTAAAGCTCTCATTGCTACATGGTGACCTTTCTTCCTCTCCTGCTTAAAGCTTATGTTTCAGAATTTTGACCCGAATGCATCTGTGTTGAAAGCCAGGCTTGGTCTGTCATCCCAGGACTCTGTGTCGGTCCATTTCCTTGCCTATATGTTGAGTTGGGGCTCATCTTCATGCCTCTGGGAAATAAGTTATTTGATAGCTTGCTTAGAGTCTCTTAGTACTTTCCCTTGCCTTTAGAATGAATACCAAAATATGTGGCCTGCAGTGTAGACTGTGCACAGCCTTCAGTGTAGACTGCTCAGGCCCCTTCTTGGTTCCTGGAGTCTGCCATGCTTCCTTCTACCACCAGGCCTTTGCACACACTCCTGTCTGCTGGGAATGCCTTCCTTCCCCTCCTTACTTAGTTCTCTTCTACTCATCTTTCAGGTGCCAGCTTGACCGTCTTCCTCGGGGGAGCTTCTCTGACCTTGGTACACCAGATCAGCCCCCATGTGCTGACTTTGTCTCATTGGTTATATTTCTCTACCTTGAGGACACATGTCAGGGTCCAGAAGTTGCAGTTTTGCATTTGTTTGTGTGATCATTTGATGCTTGTCTCTCTGGAGCCTGACTCTTTGGGGCTCACGTCCTGTCTCCACCACTTTTAGCTGTGGGACCTTGAACAAATCATTTCATCTCTGGTCCCCCAGTTTCTTTTAACTGCAAAACAGGGATGATATAATACTTTCACCTACCTTGTGAGGTGGGGATGAAGATTAAATAGGGTAATTTGTGTAAAGCATTCAGAACAGAGCTAGCTATTAATGGTAGAGAATCTTGGCAGGTATTACTGATGATGACTGCAGTGGACCACAAGCTCCATACAGGCCGGGGTCATTTGTTTGTTTCGGTTTGTATGCAGGGTGCTTGGCACATGGATGCTGCTCAGGAAATATTTGTTGGATGAATGAATGAAGTGGAGATAGTAGTAATACCATGTTTATAGAATTCCGTGAGGATATAAAATAATGCAAGTATATAAGTTCTTGGTAGCATGTCTAGTTCATAGTAGGTGGTCAATATTCAATGCCTGAATAAGGAAAATGGGGACAATAGTAATACCAGCTTATGAGGTTGTCGTGGGGATCTAAGGTAACCCTGTACTACCTTTTAGAGTGCCTAGCACATAGTAGGTGCCCAGAAAATATTTGTTGAATGAATGAGTGAAGTGGGGATGATGGTAACACCAGCTCCTAGAGTTGCTGCTGGGATAGAAGATAAGGCAGGTTGATAGCTTGTTGTATTGTGGTTGCACCTGTTAGACACTCTGTTGAGTGAAACAAGAGAAGCTGCTATGAGTTTCTTTCTCCTGGGGCTTAGGAGAGAATCTTTTTGGGGTGCAGAATGGTATGGAGTGGACACTGGCCCTCTTGAAGGGAGAATGGGCATCTGACTACTCCTTGCCAAGCTCTGGCCTGGATGAAAAGGTGAATTGTTCCTTTCCCTCTTCCTCCCTAACCTGTTCTTTCTTTCCACTAGAAACCTTGCCCAGAGTCCAGCGCCTCCTTCCTGTCCAGGATCACCTTCTGGTTGATCACAGGGTAAGGCTGGGCCCCTGAGACCTCAGGGAGGTGGTGGGAAATGAAGGAATGAATGAATGAATGAATGAACAAATGAACATGCTGAGCTCCCCACTTAACTTCTCTCTCCTTTGCGCTTCTGCAGAGTTTTCTTGACTCTGCCTGTGATCACCATGTGGTCTCAGAGACACCAACTCTGTCCAAGTTCATCACCTTGAATGTGATAAACACATGAGCCATGAGCAGCTTAAATATCTGCAGAAGGCTTGGCCTGGGAAAGCCATATACTGGACTGCTCTTGGTTTAGCTTCAGATCTGGGTATGTATGTATGTATGTATTCATTTATTTATTTATTTATTTTTCTTGCCTAGACATCATGTTCAACCTGACAGATTTAAGTTTTTTAAATATTAGGTATAGTTACTATTGACATTGTTTCCCTCCCATCCTCTACTCCTTAGAAAAATAATACTGTCTCACCATAGGAAACATGGGTTAAAAAAACACAGTAGTAGTGCAGATCAGTAGTGAGGAAGCACCCCAGAGGCAACCACTGTCACCATTTTAGTACGGCTCCTTCTGGTCTTACCTTTTTTTTGAGATGGACTCTCACTCTGTCTCCCAGGCTGGAGTGCAGTGGCACGATCTCACTACAACCTCTGCCTCCTGGGTTCAAGCGATTCTCCTGCTTCAGTCTCCCAGGTAGCTAGGATTACAGGTGTGTGCCATCGTGCCTGGCCAATTTTTATATTTTCAGTAGAGACAGGGTTTTGCCATGTTGGCCAAGCTAGTCTTGAACTCCTGACCTCAGGTGATCCACCCACGTTGGCCTCCCAAAGTGCTGGGATTACAGGTGTGAGCCACCATGCCCAGCCACCTTGTGGTTTTCTTTTTGTACATCTTTTTCTGCCCATTGTCAACATCTTACTGGGGGTTATTTGAAGAATCTTTCTTTCACCCTAATGTGCATCATCTTTTTGGTTTTTTGGAGACAGGCTTTCAGTCTGTTGCTGAGGCTGAAGTGCAGTGGCACAATCGTAGCTCACTACAGTCTTGATCTACCAGGTTCACGTGGTGCTCCTGCCTCAGCCTCCTGAGTAGCTGGGACTGTAGGCACGCTCCACCATGGCCAACAGATTTTTTTATTTTTTGTAGAGACGGGGTTTCACCATGTTGCCCAGGCTGGTCTCCAACTCCTGAGCTCAAGTGATTCCTCTGCCTCAGCCTCCCAGAGTGCTGGGATTATAGGAATGAGCCACCATGCCCGGTCTCATTCTTCTCTTTATGAACTTTTTACAAACATCTTTTTAAAAGATTAGATGTTTTAAATAATTTCTTCAAATTACTATTAAAAGAGCGTCACTGGGACAGTTGATGTAATTTGTATATGACTGTAGGACACTAGATGCATGCTAATAACATTCATTCTTGTTTTGGAAAATTGTGCTCCAGTTACATAAGAGCATGTCCTGGATTGTAAGGGGATACCCCGAGTGTTTTGGGAGTAAAGATATGTAGAACCTACATCTTACCTTTTTTTTTTTTTTTTTTTTTTGAGACAGAGTCTTGCTCTGTTGTCCAGGCTGGAGTGCAGTGGCATGATCTGCAGCCTCTGCCTCCTCGGTTTAAGCGGTTCTCCTGTCTCAGCCTCCTGAGTAGCTGGGATTATAGGCATGCACCACCATGCCTGGCTAATTTTTGTAATTTTAGTAGAGATGGGTTTTCACCTTGTTGACCAGGCTGGTCTCAAACTTCTGACCTCAGGTGATCCACCCACCTCAACCTTCCAAGGTGCTGGGATTACAGGTGTGAGCCACTGTTCTAGGCCTTTAACTGTCTGAATGGTTTAGAAAAAGATGATGTGTTTGCGTGCGTGTGTGTGTGTGTGAATGGATAGAGACAGAATGTTACTGTAAAGTTGGCAACATGTTATTAGTGGTGAGTTGAGTGAATTCTTAGTATGATTTGAGTAATTTTTCTGTAAGTTTTAAATTATTTTAAAACAAAAAATGAAAGTGTTTGACTTTTTATTATAAAAGTGTTCAGTTGGCCGAGTGTGGTGGCACACACCTGTAATGTTAGCACTTTGGGAGGCTGAGGTGGGTGGATTACCAGAGGTCAGGAATTTGAGACCAGCCTGGCCCATGTGGTGAAACCCTGTCTCCACTAAAAATACAAAAATTAACCATGCATGGTGGTAGGTGCCTGTAATCCCAGCTACTTGGAAGGTTGAGGCAGGAGAATCACTTGAACCCAGGAGGCGGCGGTTACAGTGAGCTGAGATTGCGCCACTGTACTCCAGCCTGGGTAGAGTCACATAGAAAGACTAATATAATAAAACTCAATAAGCCTATCTCCCCAAATTTCACAATTGCTAATGCTCTGTCATGTCAGCCTTTTTTCCCCACTTCAACCTGTTTTTTTTTTTGGGATCTGGTTCTGTTGCCCGGGCTGGAGTGCAATGACATGATCATGGCTCCCTGCAGCCTCCACCTCCTGGCCTCAAGCAATCCTACCCCATCAGCCTCCTGAGTAGCTGGGACTACAGGTGTGAGCCATTATGACTGGGTAATATTTTTTATTTTTACTTTTTATAGAGATAGTCACCCAGTGTTGCCCACGCTGGTCTTGAACTCCTGAACTCATGAAGTCCTCCCAGCTCAGCCTCCTGAAGTGCTAAGATTATAGGCATGAGCTACTGGTCCTGGCACATATTAGCCTTTTTTAATGTAAAATTTTTAAAAGTTGGCGGGGCATGGTGGCTCACACCTATAATCCCAACACTTTGTGAGGCCAAGGTGGGAGGATTGCTTGAGCCCAGGAGCTCAAGATCAGCTTGGGCAACATAGGGAGACTCTGTCTCTGCAAAAATAAAAAATAATTAGCTAGTCATAATGGCTCACACCTGAAGTCCCAGCTTACTCAGGAGGCTGAGGTGGGAGGATCACTCCAGGTGCTGGAGGCTGCAGGGAACTGTGATCATGTCATTGCAGTCCATCCTGGGTACACAGTGAGACCCTGTCACCAAATGGAAGGAAGGAAGGGAGGGAGGAAGGAAGGAGGGAGGGAGGGAGGGAGGGAAAGAAGGAAGGAAAAGAGAGAAAGGGAAAAGGAAAGAGAAAAGAAAAGAAAAAAGAAAGGAAGGAAGGAATGAGGCCGAGCATGGTGGCTCATGCCTGTAATCCCAGCATTTTGGGAGACCGAGGGGGCCAGATTGCCTGAGCTCAGGAGTTTGAGACCATCCTCAGCAACATGGTGAAACCTTGTCTCTACTAAAATACAAAAAATTAGCCAGGTGTGGTGGCATGTGCCTGTAGTCCCAGACTTGGGAGACTTAGGCAGGAGAATTGCTGAAACCCAGGAGGCAGAGGTTGCAGTGAGCCAAGAACACGCTACTGCACTCCAACCTGGGTGACATAGTGAGACTCCATCTAAAAAAATAAAAAATAAATGAATGAATGATGAAAGAGTGAATTACAGCCATTTTGATATTTTCCTCCTAAATCATTTTTTTCCCTAAATCTTTTCTATGCATCCCCCCCAAAAGAAAGCCATTTTTCCTTTATGACCCAACAGAATGAGCTGTAATAACCTTGTAATATGTGCAAATGTGTATCCACATTCAGACATGCCCAGCTGTGTGGCTGTCTTCATTCGCAGCGGGCAGTTTTGCTGGGGAGGGGTGCAGCATCGGCATGCGTGTGGAGTGAGCAAGCCCCATCCTCCTCCTCCTCTCACTGACTCTCATTGCCTAACTCCCTTGTGTCTTGGCCTCAGGTTGATCATCCAGGCTACCCCCAGCCCCTGGAGAGCAGTGGCCTCTGGTCCTTAAACAAGGAGGACACGTCGGAACAAGTCATGCCTGTTTTGGTAAAGAACTGGAAGAAGAAATGCATCAAGTCTAGGTAGTAAGTGTGTTTCCTTGTCCTCTAGAATGCCCCAGTTCCCTCCTTCCCCACCCCTGTGGCTTGAATCCAGGCTGTGGCCCTGGCAATGCTGCTTGTTACTAGCTTTCTGGTTCTCACTTCTCCTGGCCTCAGTTTGATTTTCTGCCAAATGGGGTAAAATCTCACAAGTCATTAAGGCAACTGAGTAGAAGAAGACAGAAGCTGGGCATGGTGCCTCATGCCTGTAATCCTAGCACTTTGGGAGGCCAAGTAGGGTGGATCACAAAGCCAGGAGTTTGAGTCCAGCCTGGCTACATGGTAAAACCCCATCTCTACTAAAAATACAAAAATTAGCTGAATGTCGTGGTGAGTGCCTGTAATCCCAGCCACTTAGGAGGCTGAGGCAGAAGAATCAGCTGATCCCAGGAGGCGGAAGTTGCAGCCAAGATTCTACCACTGCACTTCAGCCTGGGAGACAGAGTGAGACTCTGTCTCGAGAAAAGAAGAGAGAAAAATGCTGCCCAAGCAGGCATTTGATGCTGTTTGCTATGGCACATGACTGTCCCTCCTTGAGTCAGTCTCACATTTTCTGTCTCTTTCTGAGCATCTGGCATCCCATGTATTCCTGCTGTTTGAAGTGTTTCTGTCCAATACACCCAGTTGACCATGTACATTTGTTTAGGCAAAGAAGCTCCATTTGCGGATGATTTTGGCTGTACTGGATTTTAGACTCTACCCCCTATGTAAGGCGTGCCCCACTGCACCACCTCTGTCATTCTTTTAGGAATCGGGTCAGGGCCTCCACTGCACATACCTTAACTCTTCAAATCTGAAACACCATCAGTTGCATGATACATGATTATTGTGTATAACAGTAGGAAAGAAAAGCAACTGCCAATTAAACAAGGACATAAGACACATCCCAAGCCCGGACGAGCTGGAACATGAAATTGCAAGTGATCTGGGGCAGTTAATTGTGGCCATGGGGGCAGTAGGTGGCTGTTTTTTTTCTGTTGCCTGCTCTGGGTTAAGCTTACTGTGGTAAGCTGTGACAGAGCCAGCCTGGTGCACTGGATTCTCCACGGACCCATTGGCCTTACAGAGAAATCCCCAGACCCAGGTTCAGTTCCTCATTCTATTCCAGGAATGCCCAGGATACAGGCCTGCAGTCAGACCCAGATGGTGGGTGGAAATCTGGGACATCCATGGTGCCAGCCACTAGGACATCAGCAGAGTACCTTGTGACCCTGGTGGGAGGCTGTTTGGGTGGTCCAGGTGATGGGAGAAAATTGTCTCATGGGAGACAGACAGAGCTTGGGCCTCCATGGCTGAGCATTGTGTGGAAATGGCCCATGTCCAAGACCCAGTTGAAGGTCGTTGGCAGGCAGAGGTGGTGTCCCTGTTTATTACATGGAGACAGAACTAGTAAGACAGACGGATGGATGGATGGATAAATGATAGATTGGTAGATGATAGATGGATAGATAGTGGATGGATACATGATAGGTGGATGGATACATGATAGATAGATGAATGAGTGGATGGATTGAGGGTCAGAGGGGGATCTACTAGGGAAACTGGGTCATATGATTATGGAAAAGTCCTATGCTAGGCCATCTGCAAGCTGGAGAACCTGAGAAGCTGGTAGCATGGCTCAGGCCAATCCAAAGTTCTCAGACCCAGGGAAGCTGATGGTGGAATTCTCAGTCCACAACCAAAGGCCTGAGAAGCTGGAGTGACTGGGCTAAGTCCTAGAGTCCAGAGGCCAGGCAGCTTGGAGTTTTGATTTCCAGGGACAGGAGAGGATGACATCCTGGCTGCAGAAGACAGATCACATGAATTTACCATTTCTCTGACTTTTTCTTGTGTCTGGACCCTCTGCTGATTGGGTGGTACCCAGTTACATGGGGTGAGGATGGATCCTCCTTATTGAGTCCACTGATTCAAATGCCAGTGTCATCTGGAAACACCCTCACGGGCACACACACAGAAATAACACTTTACCAGCCATCTGGGTATCCCTTTAACCCCGTCAAGTTGATCTCTAACATCACCTATCACCAGGATTCCTTCAGGCTCACCTGCAGTGTTCTCCCTGCTATTAAGGCCACATTTGTAGCATGGACTTCAGCATTCCTCTTCACCAATGCCTCTGCTGATCGCCTGGCTTGGCTTCTTTTCATGGAAGAAGGATGCCCACCTTTGTGTTCCCTGGAGCTTACCAGGCAGGCAGGTTGTTGGAGAGGCAGAGCCTTGGGAGGAGGATGGAGTTTGAATCAAGAAGCTCCTCCACTGACCTGGTTTTTAATTCATTGAGCAGGTGAAACTGACTGCTATTTTTGTGCTTAGCAATGTTTAGTCCCTGAGGGTTCAGGGAGTGGAACAAAACACATACACTCTTTTTGTTTTTTTGTTTTTTTTTTGAGATGAAGTGTGGCTCTGTCACCAGGTTGGAGTGCAGTAGCATCATCTCAGCTCACTGCAACCTCCACTGCCTGGGTTCAAGCAATTCTCATGTCTCAGCTTCCCAAGTAGCTGGAATTACAGATATGCACCACCTTGCCTGACTTATTTATTTACTATTTTATATGTGTATTTTTTTTTGAGATAGTTTTGCTCTTGTCATCCAGGCTGGAGTGCAATGGCGCAATCTCGGCTCACCACAACTTCTGCCTCCTGGGTTCAAGTCATTCTCTTGCCTCAGCCTCCTGAGTAGCTGGGATTTTAGGCATGTGCCACCACACCCGGCTATTTTTGTATTTTGAGTAGAGACAGGGTTTCTCCATGTTGGTCAGGCTGGTCTCAAACTCCCAACCTCAGGTGATCTGCCTGCCTTGACTTCCCAAAGTGCTGGGATTATAGGTGTGAGCCACTGTGCCTGGCCTTTTTAATTTTTTTTTTTTTTTTTTTTTTAATAGAGACAGGTCTCACTATGTTGCCCAGGCTGGTCTCCAACTCTTGACTTCCAGAGATCCTCCTGCCTCAGCCTCCCTAGTAGCTGGGATTACAGGTGCAATCCACCATGCACAGCTGAGTTCTGGTTTATAACAACCCAGGCTGCCCTGGGGAAGGTGTATATTAGGGATGAGAGTGAAGGCAGGAAGACCTAGGTGGGGACCTCAAGGCCTTTCCATGAAGTTCCTTCATGCCTCACTGGGAGCCAACATTTTATTTATTTTGACACAGGGTCTCGCTCTTTTGTCCAGGCTGGAGTGCAGTGGTGCCATCTCAGCTCAGTGCAGCCTCCATCACCTAGGCTGGAGTGATCCTCCTGCTTCAGACTCATGAGTAGCTGGGTCTATGGGCATGCGCCACCACACCTGGCTAAGTTTTTTGTAAAGATGATATCTTGCCCAGATTGTTCAACTCCTGAGCTGAAGCAATCCACCTACCTTGGCCTCCCAAAGTGCTGAGATTACAGGCATAAGCCTCCATTTATTACCCAGAGCATTTTCTGAAAATTCAGTGAGGTAAATGTCATAATAAGCTGGGTCCTACTCCTGAGTAAGTGCTGGGCAGGTTTTAGTTGTACAAGTTGTATTTATTCATCTCTACACTTCCATCTTGCCAGGAAGGGTGTGGTGAGAACTGGCTCATTCGGTTTGAAAGCAGGCCACCTGAAAGGGGGCTGGCTCTGTGAGTACCTTGGTGTTTAGGGATGCTTAGTTTGGGGCCAGGGCATCATTTCCTAGGGGATTGATAGATGGATCGCTTGCTTTATTCCCAGAGGCATAAGCCAGATCTGGCACCTGTAACCCCTGTGGAACTAGAGAGTGACAAGAACAACACTGTCCTAGGCTGGAATTACCTGGTGTGGTCCTTTACACCCAGATCCCTTTAGTTAACTGGAGAAGGGAATGCAGCCCCTGCAGCTCTGGGCTGCTGGGTTTCCTAGGCTCAGGGACCAGGTGAGGGAGGCCTGGGTTTGGGGGTCTGCATGGCTTCTTGGACCCCTTTACAACCTTTCTTCACCCCTCAGTGACTTCCTGTCAAAAGTCAGGTGTGCTGGGGCACAGTGGCTCATGCCTGTAATCAAAGCACTTTGGAAGTTGGAGGTGACAGCCTGGCTGGCCAACATGGTGAAACCCCATCTCTACTAAAAATACAGAAATTAGCTGGGTATGGTGGTACTTGCCTGTAATCCCAGCTACCTCGGAGGCTGAGGCATGAGAATTGCTTGAACCTGGGAAGCAGAGGTTGCAGTGAGTCGAGATCGCACCACTGCACCCCAGCCTGGGGTACAGAGTAAGTCTCCATCTCAAAACAAAAAACAAAAGGCAGGTGTGAGCAATCTCCCTGATTCTACCTTTGGGTTTGAAAACACAATGCTTCATTGGTTTGTGTGTAAGAGTTTTATGTTCTCTTTTCTGTGTATAGCCTCTTAGAGCTTAGGGCCATTTTGGATTGTGGTTTCTGCTGGCATGACTCTAAAATGCTTCTGTGACTCTGGAAGAGTTTGGCAGTTTTTTTTTTAAGTTAGACATAGTTACCATACAGCCAGCCACTCCCTTCCCAGACATCCACCCAAGAGAGCTGAGAACATATGTTTATAAAAGACTGATACAGGAATGTTTTTAGCTACTTTGTTTGTGATAACCCAAACTGGAGGTAAGCCAGACATCTATTAGCAAGTGAACAGACAGATTTACCCATTATGTGCATCTGCACAACTGAATACTAAGTTATGTACAAGAATGAGCTATTGGCTGGGCACAGTGGCTCATGCCTAAAATCTCAGCACTTTGGGAGGCCAAGGTGGTTGAGTCACCTGAAATCAGATTAAGACCAGCCTGGCTAACATGGTGAAACCCCATCTCTACTAAAAATACAAAAATTAGCCAGGTATGGTGGTGTGCACTTGTAATCCCAGCTACTTGGGAGGCTGAGGCACAAGAATCACTTGAACCCAGAAGGTGGGGGTTGCAGTGAGCTGAGATGGCGCCACTGCACTCCAGCCTGGGTAACAGTGAGACTCCGTCTCAAAAAAAAAAAAAAATTGAAAAAAAAAGAGAAGATGTTTGTGGTGGCTCTCGCCTGTAATCCTAGCACATTGGGAGGCCGAGGCGAGTGGATCACCTGAGCTCAGGAGTTCAAGACCAGCCCGGTCAACACAGTGAAACCCCATCTCTACTAAAAATACAAAAAATTAGCTGGGCAAGGCAGCTTGCACATGTAGTCCCAGCTACTCAGGAGACTGAGGCAGGAGAATCAGTTGAGCCCGGGAGGCAGAGGCTGCAGTGAACCGAGATCATGCTACTGCACTCCAGCCTGGGCAACAGAGTGAGAATTCATCTCTAAAAAAAAAAAAAGAGGCTGGGGATGGTGGCTCACACCTGTAATCCCAACACTTTGACACTTTTGGAAGCCACGGCGGGTAGATCACCTGAGGTTGGGAGTTCAAAACCAGCCTGACCAATGTGGAGAAACCCCATCTCTACTAAAAATACAAAAAAAAATATGAAGAGAAATAAAAGAGACAAAGTTTGTCAATGCACACTGGTAAAGTTAAGGGACTGGGGTGTAAGAAGCATGTGACGTACAGGCAGAATGCAGGGGCACTGGAGCCAGAAGTGATATTAGGAAACATGGAGTCACAGAAGAGCAATAGGATGCCATTTCTTGCTCAACTCCAGTCCAGTGGCAGCAGTCACTTGGAGGGCTGCTCGAACGTAACTCAGTGGGAAAGAACGCCATGAGGGACTGTGGGCTTCTGCTCTGCGCATGAGGAGGGAGGGAAGGGCCCAGTATTTGACATGCTTGAGATCTAACCCCTTCATTTTCCATATGACAAAATCTAGAGCCAGGGGAGGTGAGCTAACCGACTTTGGGGTCACACTGTGAGCTGGCAGTAGAATGTGGCAGGTGACCTTACTCTCAGAAGAACATTCCTCTAAGCCAGAGGCTGGCCAAAAATGGACTGAGGTCCACATACAGCTCGTGAGCTCAGCATGGATTTCATTTTTTAATTTTTTGGAGACAGAGTCTTGCTCTGTTGCCCAGGCTGGAGTGGAGTGGTATGACCTTGGCTCAACACGACCTCCACCTCCCCCAGTTAAAAAGATTCCTGTGCCTCAGCCTCCCAAGAAGCTGGGATGACCGTCATGCTCCACCACGCCCGGCTAATTTTTTTGTGGGGACAGGGTCTCACTCTTTTTCCTAGTCAGGAGTGCAGTGGCTTCATCTTGGCTCACTGCAACTTCGGCCTTTTGGGTTCAAGTGATCCTCCTGCCTCAGCCTCCTGAGTAGCTCTGACCACAGTTACGCACCACCACACCCAGCTAATTTTTTTGTTTTAGTACAGACCAGGTTTCACCATGTTGGCCAGGCTGGTCTCAAGTCCTAGCCTGAAGCAACCCGCCCACCTCAGCCTCTCAAAGTGTAAGATTACAGGCATAAGCCACAGTGCCCAGCCAAATTTCATATTTTTAATGGTGAAAAAAAAATCCAAACAATATTACATGACAGATGCTAATTCTGTAAAATTTAAATTTTAGTGTTTCTAAATACATTTTTACAGGAACACAGTCACACCCATCGATTCCATATTATCTAAGGCTGCTTTTCCACTACGTGGGAAGAGACAGGTATTTGTAACAAAGACCATAAGGCCCAGAATGCTGCAAGTTTCCAGAAAAACTTTCTTACTCCTACTTTCTTCCAGTGTCTCTTGAACTTTAATGTCCATACACAGCACCTAGAGAACTAGTTACAATTCAGATTCTGTTTCAGTGGATCTGGGCTGAGACCTAAAGTTCTGCACTGTTAATAAGCACCAGGTGATGCCATGGCTGCTGGTCCATGGACCACACTTTGAGTAGTGAGGATCGACTCTAGTGTGTCTCTACATGTCGACCTGAACCAGCAGCAGCAGTACCTATGGATGTGTTAGGAATGCAGATACTCAGACCCCACCCAGACCTACTAAACTGAAAATCTGAGTGGGACTCAGAAAGCTGTGATTTATAATAACAAGCAATCGGCCAACACAGTGGCTCATGCCTGTAATTCCAGCACTTTGGGAGGCCAAGGCAAGTGGATCACCTGAGGTCAGGAGTTTGAGACCAGCCTGGCCAACATGGTGAAACATCATGTCTACTAAAAATATTTTTTTAAATTAGGCAGGTGTGGTGTTACATACCTGTAATCCCAGCTACTCAAAGGCTAAGGTGGAAGAATCACTTGAACCCAGGAGGCAGAGGATGCAGTGAGCCAAGATCACGCCACAGCACTCCAGCCTGGGAAACAGAGTGAGACTCCATCTCAATCAATCAATCAGTCAATCAACCAACCAAATATACTAAGCTATCCAGGTGATTCTGATGCAGGCTTGAAATTGAACACTATCTCTTCTGCAGGTCCAGACTCTGAGAGATTTAAGGTAAGACTAAGAAAATTCAGTGTCAGCATGAGCACACTTTCACAAATGCTGAAAAGGCTAGAACTTCCTTAAACATTCCACCTGCAACTCAGCTAACGTGAGCAGGTGGTAGTTTAACAAATAAGTTTCATATTTATAAAAATATTTAACACTGCTTCTTAGAAAAATTTGTCAAACTGACCAAAAAGGAATAGTTGTAATGAGCACAGCATTACAAAAAGAATGGCACAGTTAATAATAAAAAGACAGAAAAGACATGGGGCATCTTCTGAAGTCATCTTTCACCATTAACTGTTTTTAACTGTACTTAAAAGGGAATTTCCATAGTCCATCTCTATATGGTCTTTTGATATGGGGCCAGCTTTGCAAAATGGTAACTTGCACTGTCTTTTTTTTTGAGATGGAGTTTTGCTCTTGTTGCCCAGGCTGGAGTGCAATGGTGTGATCTCAGCTCACTGCAACCTCCACCTCCTGGGTTCTAGTGATTCTCCTGCCTCAGCCTCCCAAGTAGCTGTGATTAAGACATGAGCCACCACACCCAGCTAATTTTGTGTTTCTAGAAGAGACAAGGTTTCATCATTTTGGTCAGGCTCGTGTCAAACTCCAGACCTCAGGTGATCCACCCCCGCCTCTGCCTTCCAAAGTGCTGGGATTACAGGTGTGAGCCACTGTGCGCAGCCTGCACTGTTGTCTTTAAACCTTTCAAAGCCAGCTAGGCAGGGATATACCTGTCACCGTACCCCAGGACAGGCACCAGAACACTCGGTGTAGCACGGATCATGATAGTAAAAAACGGAACAACTTGTTTGCAATGAATAGGAGAAAGGTAATTCCAGCCAGGCACATCCACATGCCAGACAAGCATGTATCATGAACACAAATGAAGCAAGCCAGGCATGGCAGTGGTGCACCTGCAGTCCCAGCTAGTTGGGAAGCTAAAGCAAGAGGATCACTTGCGCCCAGGAGTTCAAGAACTGTAGTGAGCTATGATCACACTACTGTACTCCAGCCTGGGGGACAGAGCGTGACCCCATTTCAAAACCAAAACTAAAAAAAAAAAGCAGATCAGAATGAACCCAGATGATATACTATTAACTACACAAAGTGAACTCTATGTATAGTATGATCCCATTTAAATCTGTCAAAATGTTTTTTAAAAACCTATATGCTTATACATTTTCTTCTAAAAGCATGCACAAAACTGTCGCTTTGGAGGAGAGGAACTGATGGAAGAGAAGACAATATACATTTTATTTTATATCTTTCTTCATGATTTTTTTTTTTTTTTTTTTTTTTTTTTTGCCTACAGTGGATGACACGTATTTGTTCAGCACCTGCTGTGCATTATTTTATGTATTGAGGATACAGCAGCCCACCTGAAGCTGACATTCTAGTGGGGAAAGAAAATAAAGTATGTGTACTTTAAAAAATTACCTTTTTTTCTTTGAGATAGGGTCTCACTCTTTTTCCCAGGCTGGAGTGCAGTGGCTCAATTTTGACTCACTGTAACCTCTGCCTCCCAGGTTCAAAGGATTCTCATGTCTCAGTCTCCTGAGTAGCTGGGATTATAGGCATGCATCACCATGCCCAGCTAATTTTTTCTTTTTTTTTTTTAAGCAAAGACAGGATTTTGCCAGGTTGGTCAGACTGGTCTGGAGCTCCTGGCCTCAAGTGATCCACCTACCTCAGACTTCCAAAGTGCTGGGATTACTGGTGTGAGCCACCATATCCAGCCCAAAATAAGTAAATTTAAGAGTGTGTTTAGACCATGCCATATCTGTGGTCTAACCATACTTGACATGTGGTCCATAGGACACTGACAATCCACACTTTGTGATGAGTTGGTGATAATATGAGGAGGCAGCACGATAATGGAGATCAACTATGGCACCAAGGGTACCATTCAGCTCAGCTCACATTTTTTTTTTTCCTTACAAGGCTTTCTTAATGCAGGAAGCAGAAGGCACTGGTTTCTATCCTGGCACAAACGCCTTAGCCTGCCATGTTGGCCAGGTTGGTCTCGAACTCTTGGCCTCAAGTGATCTGCCCACTTTGGCCTTGAAAGTGCTGGGATTACAGGCATGAGCCACTGTGCCCCACTGCCACCTGCTCATTTATAAGCCCCCTGTGATTCACTTGCAACCAAGATTGAGAATCCCTGGTGCAGAGTGCCTCCCCGAGTGCAGGAATGATCTGCAGCCCCCATTTCCCTTCCAGGTGTGTTTATGTCTCCCTGTGGCTGTTTCTGTGAGACGCTGCATTTTTGAGTTCTGCTTTTATTGTGTCACCTGAGCATGTTCCCACAATCACCCTGACCGTGCTGCCAGCTGCATATTTATCCCTTTTGGATCTTCTGTCCTGGGTCCTCTCCCACGTATTCTGGGGTCAGTCCTTTTCTTGCCTTACATTGTGTTGCTTTCTCTCCTGGCACCAAAGAATGAGGCAGCCAGTGCAGAGTGGGGGGTTGTAGTCATCATCATCACTGAGGAATTGTGAACCAGGAAAGAGAGATGATCTGTTTCAACACAGCACAGTGCCCAACTGCCCTTGATAAATATTGGCTGTCATTGTGATTGTTGATGTTCTGGTGATTATTATTGATGCTGGGTGGATTCTTCCTGGGATTGGGGCAGATACCCAGCTGTCCTCTCCCTCGCATGTCCTTATCAGGGTCTTTCCCTAAGTCTGCAGCTAAGGCATCTGCCAGGGCTGGGATCTCATCTGAAGACTCAACCAGAGAAGGGCCCACTTTAAAGCTCACCTGGTTGTTGGCAGAACTAGGTTCCCCAATTGTTCAAATGTTGAAATACTTCCTTATTACTGTGGAAACAGCCAGTGCCCCCAGGTACATTTTACAATGAACTCTCAGGAGCTCTCTGTGATCTGGGCACTAAAGGGTTCATTCCTGGCACTACAGAGGTCCCTGGGCCTCTGCCTGTTGGATGATGCCCTTGTCAAACTGGTTGTCTATTTTGAATATTACCTCTTCTTGCACTGCTTGGGAACCAGAGGGCTATGCCCTTTCCCTCCTGCAGTTCCTTGCATCCTGGTCTGGGAAAGTGAGCTTAACACAGCAGAGATACTGTTATCTGGGCTGGGCTTTACCCATCGCTGCTGGTACAGGTTGCTGGCTTGGACCCAGTGTCCTCAGTGGATGGAGCTCTCTGCACAGCTGCAAAGCACCGTTCCTGCCCCAAGGGACTGAACTCCAGATACCACCTGCCCCTCAACGAGACAGCCTCTTTATGGCCTCTGCAGAGCAGGTCTACTTTCTGAGCATCCCTGGCTGTCCAGTGCTCCTCCCTGAAATGGCCAGTTTTTCTTGCCCTTGGTTTTAGCATCTGGCTCATATAACTCCCTTACCCTCCTTTGTCTCTTTTTTGCCAGGGGTCACGGGCATCAGTGGTCCAGGGAAGGAAGCAAAGCAAATGGAGCATGGCATGCTGGTGACAGACAGTGTGGGGAAGCAACTACAGAGGTAAATGGGGGAGGTGGTGTGACTCACACAGGCCTCATGATTTCACCATCTGCCCATGCTTTTGACACTCAAGTTCCCTACATGGTGTGGGTCTTCGCTCAGGTCACTCAGGGGGCCTGGAAGGTTCAATCTTTGTGAGGCAGCATTTGATATAAAACTATCTCAAGGCCAGGAATGGAAGCTCATGCTTGTAATCTCAGCACTTTGGGAGGTCATGGCAGGAGGATCACTTGAGGCCAGGAGTTTGAGACCACCATGGGCAACATAGTAAGACCTCATCTCTACAAAAAAGGAAGTATCCTCGTGTTTGATTACAGAGGACTTCCTTAGATCCCTGGGGATTTATAGCATAAGCAGTATGTTAACCATGCTAGCTTTTAAAAACTGGCTAAGTAGGCTGGGCATGGTGGCTCACACCTGTAATCCCAGCACTTTCGGAGTCTGAGGCGGGTGGATCACCTGAGGACAGGAGTTCAAGACCAGTCTGGCCAACATGGTGAGACCCTCTCTGTATTAAAGATAGAAAAATTAGCCAGGCATGGTGGCAGGTGCCTGTAAATTCTAGCTACTCAGAAGGCTGAGGCATGAGAATCATTTGAACCCAGGAGGCAGAGGTTGTAATGAGCTGAGATTGTGCCATGGCACTCCTGCCTGAGACTCTGTCTCAAAAAAACAAAAAAAAAACAGCAAAAGAACAACAAACATTGACAAGGTCAGAGCCTAAACATAATAGACCTTGGGGATTTGAGAAAGGATAGTGGACCTGCAGTTGCTATAGGGGTCAGAAGAGGGCAAAGACAATGTGGCCTAGCAGTGTGCCTTGGTACATGTCGTTTTTGCCATTGTTACCATCTTACACAGCCTGCATTCTAGTGGGAGATTCAACAGTGCCTGAGCGCAGAAGGATGTAAGATTTTCATCCGAGGTGCTAGCTTGGATTTGTGAAGTCCTAGGTCATGAGCAGGAAGCCCCAGCTCCCCACAATTCTAGATTTCATCCAGAGTTGGTTCTGATTCTTCCCTCTGCTGCTCCCTGAAAACCCACACTTGCTTTTGGATTTGAGGGCCACTTCCACCTCATTTGGCCTTAACCAAATACCTTTGCACAGATCTCATGGGCAAGGAAAGGTTAGCCACCCCCCAGGCCCTAGATCAAAGAGGGGAGGTGCTAGAGGTTTATTTGGCCTTCAGGAAGTGTTTTAGGGGGACACAGTTTTGGGGGTGCAGTGATTAATCACATGGGTCTCTTGACCTCAGGTAGTTTGTAATCTTGTTCAGGAGATAAGTAGGTAGAGGAAGGCATAGAAAGTTCCACAGCAGAGAGCCAAATCTGTGTTTTGCGTGGCCTCCATATTTTTTTTTTTTTTTTTTTTTTTTGAAATGGAGTCTCCCTCTGTTGCACCAGCTGGAGTTCAGTGTGCAGTGGCACCAACTCAGCCACTGAACACAAAACTGTAGGCAACGTAGTCTGTGATGTTCTCTGGGGTCTGCATAAAGATAATGACCGCTGGTGTACAGAAAGTCCTTTTTTTTTTTTTTTTTTTTTTTTTTTTGGGGACAGGGTCTCACTCTGTTGCTGAGGCTGGAGTGCAGTGACACAATCATGGCTCACTGCAACTTCTGCCTCCTGGATTCAAGGGATTCTCCTGCCTCAACCTCCCTAGTAGTTGGGACTACAGGTGCCTGCCACCATGCCTGCCTAATTTTTGTATTTTTAGTAGAGACAGGGTTTCACCATGTTGGCCGGGCTGTTCTTGAACTCCTGGCCACC